>UELX01000306.1:0-90774 GCA_900480035.1 Eupelmus urozonus | reverse complement strand
TATATATATATATATATATATATATATACACTAAAAGCACCAGCAGCACAAGCCCCTCGTCTTTTCAAATGCAAAGATAAAAATTGCCGTGTCAAAAAACGATCACTCCAACCTTGCTTTTTTGGGCTTTAGTCTCGCCTATCTGGTGATAATTCGCCTTCGACTTATTATTTCAAACATTTTATAAAAATAATATTTGTTCAACTATTTTCACTTTTATTAAAAAGTTAACATTTTCTTTCACAGGGACTAATTCTCTCATCGGTATACTGGGGCTATGCATCAACTCAGTTTTTTTACGGCTTTCTGTCTGAACGTTTCGGAGGCAAGTACCTCATGGGTCAAAGCATTTTCGTGCCTGCCGTTACAACTTTCTTAACACCGTTGGCCATTGAGTGGGGAGGATCTACTGCCCTCATTGTTATGCGCGTGCTAATGGGCGCAAGCAGCAGTGCAATGTATCCGGCTACTAACACAATGGTATCGAAATGGACAACTCCCGAGGAGCGTGCAAAACTGGGCAATTTTGTTTTTGCCGGTTTCGTTCTTGGCCCAGTTTTGGGCACCGTGGGACCAGCTTTGATCATAAGCTATTCTGGTTTTGACTGGAAGGCAGTTTTTTATTTTTTCGGTGTAGTAGGTATGATTTGGTTTTTAGTATGGATGCTTTTATGTTATAACGATCCGGACGAACATCCTTATATCTCAGAGAAAGAACTAAACTACCTGCATGAGCATTCCCAGAAGTATGAAAAAACAACTTCTGCTCCTTACAAAGATATTCTTACATCTAAACAATATTGGGCTTTCGTAATAGGAATGTTTGGCTGCGATTGGTCCTATTTTACAATGGCTAGTGATCTCCCAAAATATATGAACAGTGTTGTGAGATTCTCGCTTGAAAACAACGGCTACCTATCCTCATTGCCTTACTTCTGTATGTGGCTCAACACTTTACTGAGTTCTTGGATCAATGATCAGATTTTGAAGAGGAAGTTGCTGACTTTGACAAATGTCAGAAAGCTTATGGCTACCATTTCTACATTCGGAACAGCTTTGTTTATTCTGATCGCCTCGTACGCTGGATGTAATCAAATTATTGTTGTAACCATGTTCATCGTGGGTATGACGTTGATGGGTAGCTCGTATCCTAGTATTATAGTGAATCCTCTAGATTTAAGTCCGAATTATGCTGGTACGTTAATGGCGATTGGAAATGGTGTAGCAGCTCTTGGAGGTATATTGACACCCTATATTGTAGGTGTGCTGACTCCCAATCAGACTATCGGCGAGTGGAGATTAGTTTTTTGGATTGATTTTATCATCGCTGTGTTTGCAAACATTGTTTATGTAGTATATGGCAGCGGTGAAGTGCAGGATTGGGATGATCCAAATTTTGTGAGAAATAAAAAGTCAACAATGATGAAAAAGGACAACAAAGTAGTTGATTTAGAAAGCACAAGATTCTAAAATATAATTTTGTTAGTGTTTGGAATCTTAACTTGCTGGATGTATAAAAATAATATATTTATCAGTTTTTTATACTTTATACGCAAATCGACTATTCATACTCGTATCCATGTATATTTAAGAACTACAATTCTAAAAAAAATAATAAAAAAATAATTCAAAAATTGCATACTTAATTTTGATGACATGTTTTTTCAAATAAGCTTCAAGCCGTTGCTTCCCATATCTACCACCGAAAGTGCTGCTTATTAATTCATTAGAAGGGTAAGAATAAAGTACTTTCCTACTATACAGAAGATATTTAAGATCGACAGAGCATATTCTTCTTCAACAAGAGCTACAAGATTTTTGTAAAGGTCACTCGATTTTTCATTCACAATATTTTGTCAATTTACTGTTTATATGACGTAAAATCAAAGTTAATCTGAATTGTAGCTCAAAATCGGTTGTGGTTTCAACCGTTAAATAGTGTAGAGTTACGATTATGTCGAATTGGTATTTGAGATACGATTATACTGATAGAAGATTTCAAAGAGACAAATTATTGTTTTATTCACATCTCAACTGTAAAAGCCACTTATTACCCTGGAAAGCGTAAAATAAAGTTACTTTATATCCCGCAAAAGCGGAAATAAAGTATTTTATTCCCGCAATTTTAGAAAATAGAATAACTTGAATTTTTTAGCTCTTATCTTATTGTTTTATACATATATAGTATATATATATATATATGTTTTTTTTACATGTACATAACATAAGTGTCTATGTCCAAAAGGCATTAAACTGTCCGTTATTATTTTAAATTGACGCTGAGTTTGATGTCTTGTTGAAATCTTAATATATATATGCAAAATTGAGAAACTTTAAAAACTTTTAAAGTTTATTTATTGCGAAATTATCAACTATTATTTCTTTAAGATTGAAAAATAAATTAAGATTTGTTTTTCAGAAACAAATGTTTCCCAAAGATAAGTGTTTGCATTCCCTTCTACCTATAACTATCATCCAGATGGTCTCATCAATCAAACTAATTGCCCATAGATTAAATTAAAAATATAGTAGGAGAAAGGTTGTTATGCAAATCAATATATCGAAGTACGCACGAGAGTTAATTTTTTATATTATACCAGATTGTTTAAATTTGCGATATTAACTTACTATATAATAAATGTAAATTATTACAGTCTGAAAAATTATATGCTTTTACACTTCGATTAAGGTTTTTATTATCCTTAAAGAATAATAGTAAAAGCAGTACTTTGTTTTATTAAAAATAGACTTTTTTCTTTATAACTACAACATATTTTGTGAAAGTCTTTTAAAAATTTTGTACAAAAAAAAAAAAAAAGATTAAAATTAATCTTTAAGAGTAATTAGATTTATTGCTTCTTAAACTTATTTAAATAACAATGTGAAAAGAATTTAAATGCTAATTTTGATTTTACTGCAGCGGCGTTTAAAAATACGAAAATATACTTACGGACAAACCAAATCTCCTTTCTTCTTTAGTAGTATTTGAGTTTATATGAAGCAACAGACGGGCAAATTCACGCGTGTAAAAGTTAATTTGTTAGGAAAGTAATGAGACCTATAATTATTTTGACAGCGTCGTATATAAAAAATGAGAAGATGGCGGAAATGATAAGTAAAACGTAAAGTGAATGAATCAGTCTGCGACATACACGAATGTTTCAGTCGAAAAGGTAGATATCCTAGAATAAGATTACAAGAAATATACTTCCTTGAAATGTGTTCAAATCAATTACTTTCGGATGTGCGTTGTAATGCTGAAGAGAACTTCACAGCCATGGGTATATTTTATTAACTTGGTATCAGTGTTTTAAAAGAAACAACATATAATTTTATTGATTTACAATTATTTCACTGTCGCCTTGCAGGCTATATTTTTATTTAACCAACAATTTTAATCTACAATTTGTAACTGCATGCTTTATAATAAAATTAAAAACTACATATATTAATGAAATATTTTTTCAAAAACTATTTTTAATTTTTAATTTGCAGTATCAGATTATATTATAGTATTGATAATTGAAATAGTAAATTTGGGTCAATGCAAAAAAAAATCTTAAAAATAAAATATTAAAAGTTAATAGAGTCTAAATAAAAAAATATAAAAAAAAGAGGTAACGGCTGCGCTAAACTGAAAGTTACCAGTAGTATAGTCTTGATATAAAATCATTAACGAACAAAATTTTATTACATTATTTTTTTTCGAAACTTAGATTAATCCGGATGCCTAAGCCTGCAAATGAGACAACAATTTATTCTATTAATTAAGATAAATTCAAATTCTAATTCTTTCCACAAAAGTATAGCTAGTTACAAGTATAATTATCACACAAATATACACAAAACTAATTACTGTTTCGCTTTGAAATTTACACAATAAAGATATTATAACATAATTGTACTTCCTTTTTCATTCTTATTTAGGCAACAAAACACAATAATTTTTCGATTGAAAGAAGATAAGCGGGAATGAATTTGGAAATGTTAGTTGAAGACTGTCAGTGATCAATTGAACGCGCCTTTATAAAACTACATATTGTTATTTTTTTTTTTTTTATTTAGACAATCAGTTATATTTTAAGCTTGCTATGTGTATTTACGTGAAAATAATAATGTCTTCGATATCAGGAATTTATTATATAAGTTTTAGAAAATCTTATCGGAAATGTTCAATACTCAATTAACTACATCAAAAATTTACAAAATGTATGCTAAAAGAACAGTAAACTTATTTCTAATTTATATTTTATAATTAAAAATTTTTCTTTTTTTTAGATTGCCTAACTTCATAGTTCTATAATAGTAATAGTATAGGAAATTTGAATACTACGTAAGTTTTAAAAGCCCAAGAAATGGACGAATTTAAAACGTCGGTTATTAAATTTTGTTGTGAGTACAATCAAAATAATCATTATTATAATAAAATTATTACTCTTTTGATATTATTTTTACAATAAATTAAATATTATGCCATTTATGTGCCAACTAATAAAAATTAGTTCTAACAAATTAAGCAGAGAAGATTAAAGATTACAATCTTAATAATAATTTCCATGCAATATTTAAGTTTTTTCTTTTCAGAATTTACGATAACTAATCTTTATTCGCATTGTAAAATTAGATAGCATTTTAAAAAAGACATGAATAGCTTTATAACGTTAGATAAGATTAAACATTAAAATTAAATATTCGTTTTGAAAAAAACGCTTGATTTGTATCTTAACTCTCCACATGCTACACAGTATACCGTGCATAGTAGATAGCACAAAATTATTTGAAATTCATTAGTTATAGTTATAAAAAACTGTTTGTTTCATTATAGATTTGCAGTATATAGTTATAGTCTAAAATGAAACTTCTTACATCGATATGTACGTTAAGATTTAAAATAATCAAAAATACTAGTTAGCAAAAATTAATAAATTAATTAATACTTGATATAATTGAATTACATAAATACAAAAAAATTACTTTTACGTAATATATTAAATATTAATTTTTTTAACAGGCTAATAAATTGATTCAAATTTAATTTTTAGGTTCGGGTGTCTCGCAAAGATGGGTCTTTGCTTTGATGGCCTCGCTAGGTCTATGCATCGGCGATGCATTGCGCTCTCTTCTTCCTATAACTATCACGCAAATGGTTCCGCCAGTCAACGACTCAAAATTGCCTGTAGACGACACTTGTCCAAATTTAATAAAACCGATACATAATATTACACATGTATCTGACATAGTTTATAATTGGGACGAATACACGCAGGTAACTATAATTTTAGTGCTAAAATTATTTAGCTATTATATTTAAATATTCATTAACTAGTAAGCTGGTTATTTAAAGAGCTTTATTAGTATAAAATTAAATTCAATCAAATTTATTGATGATATAGATGTATGGATATATTAAGTAGTTGTACAAGCAACAAGAAGCATGGAATTAGTTAAATTAAGTTTTGATATTTACTCTTTTATAATTGAATTTTATAATTGGCTCACAAAAATTTATACAAAGTGGAAAATATTCGTTAATTTTAAGTGTAATTGAGAATTCAAGTAACGAATTGCATAATAAAATTGAGCGTGCTTAATAGTACATTATGCACTAAGGGAGTAAAGTTGCATATTATTTCTGAGGGCAATAATTATCTGAGGAAATAATTGAATTTACTTTCGACGTGCATACAGTACTTTAACCCCACCCTAACTGTGTTCACTTATTTGTTTGTATTTTATTTTTTCAATAATTTTTCTATATTTTCTAATAAAAATACTAGCAGGTAAATGATGACTGCTAGCAGAAAAATAATGAACGAGGAGGTAAGTAATGGCCTAGGAGGGAAATAATGGCTCATTATTTCCCATCTAAGCCATTATTCCCCTTCTCGAGATTTTCGGGAATAATATACTACTTTATGGGTATTTTTTAATCTTTGTTTAAACTTGGTCATTTATTAATAAAATTTAAGCGGCTATGCTATTAATTTGTTTATTTTTAAGAATAACAACGTTTTATTGCGTTTTTATTGCGTTGTATTTTTTTAACAAATCAAGATTCGGCATACACTTTTATAAGTATGCGAGCGTGCGCGAAATTGGGGTTTGCATAGGGAGAATTAAAAAATTCTAAAAGATTCGGGAATGATCGATTTCAAAATCCAGAAATATTCTTTAAAAAATGAAAAAAGAAGCTCATAACAGTATTTTAGACACCTTTCCAGATTTTGGTACCGAATTTTTCGAAACCTCATGAAACTTTTTAACTAACTAAACAATTGATTTAACTTTTTCGCGCAAATACTAAAAATTTGTAATCGTTCAGGTATTCCTAGCAAAAAAAAATCACGTGACTTTATGAAACAAAAACATCATGTTCTAAAATTGACTAAAACATTGCTTTGATTTATTATAAATTATTTTTAAGAAATCACGTAAGGATTTTTTTAAAAAAATCTGAGGATCATGTAAGAAATCACATCGTGTTATAAATCACGTGATAAATAATAAAAATTTTAAAATGTTTTATAAGTATTTAAAACAATGTTTTAATTAATTTAAGAACATGATTTTTTGTTTCATAATATCACGTGATTATTTTTGCTAGGGATACATTCCTTTTTAAAATGCTTGAAAATACGCAAAAATTCAAAAAGAACCGTTGCCCATACTCCAAAGATTTTAAAATATAATTTTCTCTAATTATAAAAAAAGTATTACAGCATAAATAACTTAAATTTACAGCCTCAATAAATTACTATGACAATAAATAGCATTCTCACCTTTTCAGGGCGTGATCCTTTCGTCGCTCTACTGGGGTTACTCGGCCACGCAGTTCCCCTACGGCAGCCTCTCCGAACGTTTCGGCGGCAAGTACTTCCTGGGCCTGGGAATCCTCATACCTTCGATCATAACCTTCCTCATCCCTCTAGCCGTCGACTGGGGCGGCGCCACAGCCCTAACCGTAATGTGCGCCTTTATGGGCATCACCGGCAGTACCATGTGGCCCGCCACCAGCGCTCTCATATCCCAGTGGACGGCGCCCGCCGAGCGCGCCCTCTTCGTTAGCGTAATCTTCTCCGGGGCACTATTCGGCGTGATCTTCGGCACGACGGTGCCGGCTCTGATCATGCGCTACACCGGCATGGGCTGGAAGGTCGTCTTCTACGTCTTCGGCGTGATCGGCATGCTCTGGTTTCCGTTCTGGGCGATGCTAGTCTACAGCGCGCCCGAGGAGCATCCGTTCATAGCCGAGGCCGAGCTGAACTTTCTGCAGGAGAGCCTGAAGGAGCAGAAGCACAAGAAGCCGCCCTCGGCGCCCTGGGGGCGAATCCTGACTTCGAAGCGCTTCTGGGCGTTCGTCGCGGCGCTCTACGGCAGCGACTGGATCTACTTCACTGTATCCAGCGATCTGCCTAAATACATGAGCAGTGTGCTCAGGTTCTCTATCGAAGATAACGGCTACCTGTCGTCTCTGCCTTACCTTTGCATGTGGTTCAACAGCATCTTCAGCTCTTGGATCAGCAACTGGCTACTGGCGCGCGAGCTGCTATCACTTACTAATGTTAGAAAGCTACTGACCAGCGTTTCACTCATGGGCCCAGCTATCTTCATCCTCGGTGCTTCTTATGCCAAGTGTAACCAGGCCCTCGTTGTTGTGATGTTCGTAGTCGGCATGATGTTCATGGGTAGCTGCTATCCCAGCATCATGGTTAATCCTCTGGATCTGAGCCCGAATTATGCTGGTACGATAATGGCCATTGGCAATGGTATATCCACTACAGGAGGTATACTTGTACCGTATATCATAGGAGTGTTGACGCCTAATCAGACACTGAGCGAGTGGAGACTGGTGTTCTGGATCGTTTTTGGTGTGGCCCTGCTAACGAATTTGATCTTTCTGCTGTGCGCCAGCGCGGAGGTGCAGCAGTGGAACGATCCGGTTTTTAATAAGGATGAGAAAGTTAAGTTGACGGAGAAGGCTAATAAGGAAGGAATCGCCGTTGATGGCGATGATAATGCGAAACTTTGAAAAAAAAAAATATGCTTGAGATTGTGCGTCGAAGTGTTTTGGATGGTGATGTACATACCGTAGTGTGTATAGAATAAAGATAAAATTTTGTATCATAGTTGTAATTAAATAGAAGATAATTTTAGTATATTATTTATAGTATGTATTTTTATTGAAAGCATAGTTAATTGTTTATTCTTTATTTTATTTGTTGGAATTTACTGAATGCCTTTGTTTTTACGCTTGATACGTTTTATAAAATCAAAATGAATAATAAAAATATGTTAAGAAAAATTGTACTTTTAAAAAAAGTATATGGCTTTTTAATGCATTATTATTTTGCATTATCTTTAGTGCATACACAAGTTTACAAAAGCTATACCTAATAGTTTTCAAATTTAAATGTGGCGTTGCAGTTCCTCTTTTGAGCGCCAATTTTCTTTCTTCCGTTACAAATTATGGATGTGTTTATGAGAATATTGATGCTTTATAAAAAAATCAGCGCGAATGTTTTTGTTAATAATGATGTTTAATGACACAAACATTAACAAGTTACATAAAATATGGTAGTTTAAAGTTTTTTCGTTTTTCCGAATTATCATTAACGATGACTTTGACAACACAATGCCGAAAAAATGCTGAAAATCTCGAAGCAGACGAAGTTAATAATTTTATATTTTGCGAAAAAGAGGAACTTGATTTAGGAATAACATTAAAAGGAGGTCAAAGTTTCAGGTATAATAACTTTTATTTTAGATAAATTTTTAAGAATTTTTAACCAAACTAATTTCATTAGGTTACTAACATAACCATACTTTATGATTTTCGCGCGGCTTTCTAGCGTAATATCTGCGTTATTCAAACTATAAAATTAGTGAAATAAAAAGTAATTATCTCATTCAATAAATGAATTTATTTTAGTAAAATATATAAATTTTATTTTTAGATGGGTATCATGCAAAGAAGGAAATGGTTATCGAGGTGTTTTTGCAAATACAGTGTGGACGTTGTCACAAAATGCGAGCAAGATAATTTATACAATGCACGGATCATTGAGGAAAGATGTAAATTGCAATGACACATTATCTAACTACTTTCGTTTAGATGTATCGTTAAAAGATAATCTTAAAAAATGGGCCAGCGTTGATTCCCACTTTGAAACATCTTATGATAAAATAGGGGCAGTTCGAATTTTAAATCAAGATATAGTTGAGAATCTCTTCTCATTTATTTGCAGTTCTAATAATAATATAATAAGGTATAAACTAAATTTAATTTTATTTAAATATTCAGTTAAAAGAAGTATCAAATGTTTTTTAAATTTAGGATATCAGGAATGGTTGAAAAACTTTGTAGAATATTTGGTAATAAGATATGTAATATTAAGGACCAGGAATATTTTGATTTTCCAACAATAGAAGCACTTTCTAATCCAAAAGTTGAATCTATTCTTCGAAAAGAAGGTTTTGGATATCGTGCAGGATATATTGTTAAAAGTGCAGAAAAACTTTTGTCTTTAGGAGGAAGAGATTGGCTAGATGGGTTAAAAAAAGGAAATGGTGCCACTTATGAAGATGCCAGGGAAAGTCTTATGACGTTGCCTGGTGTTGGCCCTAAAGTAGCAGACTGTATTTGTCTTATGTCACTTGGTCATCTAGAAGCTATTCCTGTTGACACACATATATTTCAAGTAGCTTGTGCTAATTATACACCTCATCTAAGCAAACAAAAAACTGTTACACCCAAAATTCATCAAGAAGTAAGTTCTTATTTACGCGAGTTGTGGGGTCCATTAGCTGGCTGGGCTCAAGCTATTGTTTTTTGTGTAAAAATTAATTCTACTGATAACCAAAAAAGTAAAAAGCGTTCGGTTTCTAAAGATAAAAAGAATTCAAGCAAAGCAAAAACTTTAAAAACAAAAAGCTAATAAATGTATAAAATTATTTTTAATTAGCAGGTTTAAATCATTTTCAGACTGTTTTTAGAATAAAATTTGTTTTTTATTTAATAATAATAACTAAAAGTATTTTAAACAAATTTTTTAAATGCAAGTATTCACATTTAATATCAATATAAATTAAACTTACAATAACGATAAAAATTAATTTATCATTTTTACATAAATTAATTACAAACTTCTCTTATCTAAATGATCATGATCAAATGTACTATTAGGAAAAATTTTGCAATATGCAAGAGATCTAATTGGCACGCATATCTGATGACAATTTTTTTGATGATTTAAAATTTTCTATGAAATGATTAATGTATATATATATATATATTGTTAAAAACTGTTCAATCCATATCAACAATTAAAGCCTTAAGACGTGCAGGTCGGATTTCAGGTGCATCTGAATTCATACGCCTTTTTTTTCTGACTCTTTTACACCCAACCAATGCAAAGTCAAAATCATCCAGTATCAAAAACTCGCTTGGAAATTCATAATCTGCATCTTCGTCCTCATCATCTGAAACGATCATAAAAAGTTAATAAGGTCATCATCATCTGAAATTATTATAAAAAAAAATTTAAAAGGTATTTTAATTTTTTGCTTGAATAAAGTAAAAGCTTACCATTCTGTTTGTGGAGGATATCAGCAAAGACACTTTGTGAAAGATATTTCAGTCCAGGAAATGCTGCTGTTAAATAAGCTCGTTGTATGGGACTAAGTATTGACAGACATTCCATTTGTAAAGAGGCTGGCATCGAATAACTGTATGTGATTCGCATTTTACTTTTTGCTGCTGTTGAACAAACCATGGGATACAATTCCAATCCTCTAAGGCCAGTGAATGCGATACCTGAAACAATGTGAAACATTGTAAAGTTGTAATCAAAAACAAGTTAATGTTGTGAGTTTAAAAATTATTTCAAAATGTGCCTCTGTTAACTAATTTACTTATTTTTATAATAAAAACAAAAAACTATTTGAAATTTAAAATTATTCTCTAATTCTAGAACCTACACCTTACCTAATGGTTTTCGGTTCAAGAAGAACTGAAGGGTCCCTCTCCATGTATCCAGATGAACTCCAACTAAACTTCCTTGCTTGAAACACGCTGTGTACTCTTTGGTCTGACCACTGTGCTGAATGTAACCCCTATACGAGTATCCCCAAGATTCATTATCCCTTCCAAGCAGAGAGCAAAAAGAGTTCACCGTACTTGTGAGGTCTGCCTTCTTTGTTCCAACTCCTACCATCTAAAAGTAAAATCAATGATTTAGCTTCCTTTGAATAAGAAAACAAGACAACTAATTATGCATTCAAAATATGGAGGCCAGTTAGCAGCAACTTACCACATCTGTTCCGTAGACCGGTGTGATCATCATGACCTCCCAGTAGTGATGTCTGCCCTTGGCCATCATTTTGTTACCCCGGATCGCTGCTGTGCCATTGCTGTAGCCAGGATGGAACTTCACCTCCAGATTTCTGTCGTCCAGCTGTAGCCTGTGGGTCTCGAACGATGTGTCCCATGACCACTCGAATACTGTAACAATGCCGTGCGATTACAGTTAACGAACTCCCCAGACAGATTGCGCAGGGCTACTCGGATAAGCGAGGTGAGATTCAAAGAGCTAAAAAAGCCGAGGAATCGAGGGATCGCGAGGAAAAGTATGGGAATCTTTTGGCAAGGTTAACTGACAGCTACAATGGCGCAGTTCGATTTTCTACTTACTTGCATTGTCGGTGCCACAACGACAGCTCGTTTCCTGGCACTTGCAGTTGTTCATTAATCTCTGTGGGTCGCAGTCGATGCTCATACTTCCGCAAAAGCAGACTTTAAAAGTCCAACGAACGACTTTAACGAAGAGATACGGGTTATCGCTATATATTTACACAAACATAAACTAGAGATGTCGGGCTCGGCTCCCTTATATAAACTCGGTCGGGTCGCTCGAGAAAATTCTAGAAATTGCTCACACCGACTGAGTAAGAGGATTTTTTAAAATTAGTTCCAAGGCTTTTCCGCCTGGCGCTGTTGTCGATTTAAGGTGGTTCGCGAGCCAAGAGATGGCGTCAAGGTGATATTTTTGTGGCGATCTGTGCTGTGGCTCTGTTTGTATGTACGAGCAGAGTTACTATGATTGTCTTCCCACTATAGACAATCATGTGCGTTGGAGAATGCACGAGTGAAATGAATACGGCACGGTAACTGTAGAGTAGGCTTTATTGTCACCATGCTGAACGTGTGCTCTAGCTCTAGGTGAGGGTTGGAGAAAGACTGTGAGGGATGCGGAGAGAGGGACGCTGTCTTTAGTTTGGGAGCGAGGACAGCAGAGGTCGCTACATTTTATGGGTTTTATGTTTTTCTGCCAATTATAGTTGATTTATTAAACTTTTATAACTAGATGTTTATTTAAAAGCAGAAAAGAATTTAATTTTGAAATTTTGCAGTTAGCGACAATTTGTTAAATTAAAAATATTATTAATTTTTAATTGATCTGTTTTACCGACTGTATTGAATAAGTTTCGATACAGTAGAAAATCAAAATAATATACTTTATAGAATGATAATATATATTTTAGATAGATCCGATGCCTATTATTGTTAAATTACGTTATTTGTTTAAAAAGACCGATCGAAAAAGTTTTATCATTTAGATTTTTATATTATTTCATAATTTGTACAATATTGTCTTACGGAATATACTTTTAACGCCGCAGCTAAATTATCAAAAATGTAAATTAGAAAAACTTAAAAGGAGGGAAGAAATACACAATTATATATTATTTATTATAAATCGAAAATTTTTTGGTATTTAAAAATTTAAATACCTATAAGTGTGTTTTTTACACAAAAATTAAACAAATTTTCGAAATTTCAAGCAATTTTTTTAAGAGAAAAGTTTGCAAAACTAAAATTAGATAAAGGCAGAGAATCTAATATACTATTAACCATAATTATTTAATATATAGAGTTAATAAAATTAATAGAATTATAAATATTACGTTACTGACTTCGAGTTATGGAGGGTTAAAATGCTAAAAATTTCTGAGAGAAGTATAATTGTTTATATATTAAAAAATAATGTTTAAAATAATTAATTATGATTGCAAAAAAATTTCTGTTTTGTAATTCAAGTTGTACTTTGAAAAAGACAATTCGTTATTGGATTAAAATGTAATAAAAACCACGGTATTTTTAATACATTGCAACGTGTTTACTTTATAATCTATGTGATATATGATACGTATTTGAATTTACGAAATATTTAATTTTCAAAATATCACATTTATTTAAAGTAAGTACATAAAAACTAATAAAAAAATTGAGTAAATATATCTAGTTTTATAAGAGGAGAGTCAATAAAGTAGAGCCGTATTTATTTTACTTCTGCTGATGTCATTAAGAAATATTTGGAATCACTGCCAAAACAAGCATTTCCGTTTATACATTTATAATAAAAATGTATTTGCAGATTAGAGTAATATAGAAATCGAGTTTTCAAATTGATTGGCAACGTAAGTAAGCTAAAGAATTTCCAGTTACGACCTTCTATAATATAGATTATCTAATGAAAAAAATCATTTTTGCATCATAAACATAATGTATGTACTAGCTGGATTAAAATAATGATAATAATTAAAATAATAATAATAATTAAAAAAATGCTTGTTGAATTTTGACGTCAAAAAGATTACCGGACTAAGCCGAAAAACACAAAGATCATGCGTCATTCCAGGAAAACAAAAATGAATCACCAACAAAAAAAATCACTGCCGCATTCTTTAATTAACGCGCTTATTTTATTTTTGCATCCCCTCGGCCGAGATATATATTTTAGCTCTCGGATCTCAGCTTTTTCGAGAGCAGCGTGACGCGCATAAACAACAGGTTTATACATTCCGCCGACCATTTCCACGCGGCGCGCTTAAAAACTCCGCGCGCCACTATTTTTATAAAATATTTTTCCCCACCGCACACGTGCGATAATTAAAAAGTTACAAAGAAAGCCAAATTTTTTCGTCAAACCAACATCTCTCCAAGCATAAATCCCGCTTTTATTTTTCCCGTTTACATTTCCGCATAAACCACTTGAAAAACTAGCCTCGCGCGCAAACTAGAACGATCCATCCGCTCCCTCGGATTAATCCAGCCAAAACTCATTACGACTTCATTTCCAGCGCTAGTTGCCCACACGGACCAATCCATATCCACAAAGCACGCGACCAAATCACGCGCAATTTTTTTTTTTTGCCGCTTCTCCCCCGAGTCGATGTGTATATACGCATATTCACGCTTGGGAAAAATGACGATTCATCTCTCTCTCTGTCGGGGGGAGCTTTCCGCTCATATTCGTTTGAATCCGTCTTTCGCGGCGTGAAAAAAAAAAGTGCTACTGTATGGGAGAAGCCGAAGTCAAAGGCGGAATCGCGTGGGCGTCGCGACTCTTTCGTTTTTCATCGTTTGACGGGCGAGGATAATATATGGACAGGGGAGGAGGAGTCCAGAGGACGACTGCTGCGTAACTGCCGTGTAACCCAGTTTCCGGTTAGGTTTACACGCGAAGCGAGTTCGAGCGGGAATTATGCAGCTGCGGGCGCCGCCTGAGAGGGAATCAGTTCGAGCGCATATTGCATGCATCCGCAGTCGGGCTTGATGAAGGCATTTTCTTGTTTCTGTTTGTTTACTTTTTCTTTGTTATTGTTCTTTTTGTTTTATTAAAAAGTGTTTTTTGAAGCTTTTGGTATGATTGTAGTATATTTTTATGCTAATTCGAGTTTACATTGATTTATTGGGAGAAATGAGGATGCTTGAAGGCACTTCTTTCAATTAAAAGTTATATTGGTGTATCGGTACCGGAGTTGTTATTTAAGAGAGACATTGTAAAGAATAAGCATATAAATCCATTCTTGGAAATAATTATTTGACTTCCGACAATAAGTTTACTGTAATTAAACAAAACTAAATATACAATGGGAACTGATTTTTCAAATTAATTGCGCTAACCTTTTCTTCTCGCGAATTTCTAGTGTGCTAAGTAAATTATTTATGCACATGCGTATTAACAATATGCTAAGCACTTAACGTATAGCATTTTAAACAGTGCGCTAAGCCTTTTGCTTTGCACATGGAATGTTAGAATCTTAGTCCTTAATGCGCTGAGTATATAGTATGCAGAAACTTCATTTTTGACTGTTGTAATTTTCATTTTCGCTTCGCTCAGGCCAAGAAAATTTAACAGCAGAATAATTAAGATAAAGTATACTTTCACAAACAGTTAATATTTGTTAATAATATTTACATTTGATTACAGTTTTGTTATTACTTTTATGAAATTAAGAATGAAAGCCGAAGGAGTGGAGAAGTTCAATCCTGATGTAATTTCCAAGCTTTTAGTCATCGATTTTACTATCTGAAAGTAAAGATAGTAATTTAAGATAGTCGTGATTAAATTGTACTTTTAGCTTAAATGAATTAGTTTTAAACATTAGATTGTTATTTTCTTAAAAACTTGAAAAATAGATTTAACCTGTAATTTCGGTAGATTTTTCTTTACAATGTTTGCAAAGAGCCATGCAATTTTAAAAAAAGTTTAATCTTTCTATTTCTTTTCTTCTTTTATTTGCTATTGTGAATCGCATACGACATTTCCCAGTTTATTTCGGCCATCATTTCCTTATTATGCACGTTATAACATCGAATAAAAAAGACGTTTAAGCGAATAATCAAAAAACGATGTCGTAAAAAGGACGTCCGCCCCGTATTTGTCAGAACGAATGATTCGAAATGATGTCGTGTTATGTAAGTGCGCCCTAGGAATGCAATGGGAACTATTAACTTTGAAAAATTTTCAATTTCCTGCTACAAAAATCGCGTCCTCATCGCTTTTTTTTTCTCGTCTCATGAAAGGAAATGAATGCTCGGTCATTTTCTTCGTTTTTTATTTTTTTTTTTAGATTTAACTTTCCACTATTTCTCGCGAAGTTCCGATGAACAGTTGCTCGTATTACAAAGTATTTTCTGGAATTCTTAGTGTACCACTTTCATTTACAAACGAAGTATTTTCATTTTACTCATACACTTAAAGCTACAATAATAAGAACGTTCACTTTTATTTTAAATATATTATCAGTTTTGTGAATCGCAATTATTTACATTCTTGCAATATTACAAAATCTTACAAAATGTTGAATTAACGTTTTATTCAAGCTCGTATTTTCATTTAATTTATTTCTATAGCTTTTGAAAATAGATAGAAAAGACACCATTTCAATTTTGTTTCACAAAACAGTCGACTACCGATCGAAAGAGTATAGATACTTGAACCTTGGACGTAAATCAATTTTAAACAGAAGTATTCCTTGCGCTTCTTGTATACATAAACCTTCAATGCTTTCCCTACCGATGGCGTTCGCTTGTTCTGTTTGAAGATTTTGTTATCTTTGTCATCTTTGCTTTTGATGTTGTTAGATAATCCCATTGATAAACGAGAAAACGCTTTTGTATACAAAATAAGAAGACACTGTAAATGTTTGCGCTTAGACTTGAAATGTCTCAATTATCAAAATGCACCCTTTTGCATGCTGTTGTTTGAGTATTCAGGAAATTGCATAATTTTTATGCAAAGTTTGGATAGTGTTTGATAAAACTGTTGATTAAAATTTTCAATGTTTTTTTCTTTGCAGCTTCTTTTATAAAAAGAGACGGTAGAAATTTATGGTAAATTAGTTTCGGTTCGAAAAATTGTTCGGTAGTAAAGAACTATTTAAAAAATAAATTTCTGCTAAGCCTCTTTACCATGCATCCCACATTTTCGTCTCCACAAACCATTACAATCACAATATTTAACATCTCCACTTCCTCACTACCATTCATCTCTAATTTCCCACACTCCTCACCCTTCTCCCACCTCAATCCCAAATTCCAAGCGCATCAGCGCTTAAAATAAAGAACCGCCAAAATATCGATTCCCCCTATCCAGCAAAATGAAAAGAGCCCCGCGATCTTCAGCTCTCCTCCGAAATTACACTGCTGCACGGATTCCTCGGGCCGCGAAAGAAAAGAGCGCTGAGCGCTTGAAATCGGAAGCTCGGCTGCTATAGCGAGAACGAGGAGAAAGAAGTGCCGGCGACGACGACGGCAGCTCTCTTGGTGAAAGCTTTTCTTACCCGGCTTATATACACATACGTATATGAGACGAGAAAGAGAGGGTTGGGGAGAGATAGAGCTCCGGAAATTTGCACTATGGGATTTCTGCAGCGAGAGCCGATAGCGCCGGGCGTTTTCAAGAATTTCATGCATGCATTACGCTGATGTATTGTGAGAAAAAAGAGAGAGAGAATCTGAGTGTGCGTTCTGGAGCGTCTATCCCTGGAGGTTGCGAAGATTTGTTTTGAAGGATCGTGCCGTGGAGAATGAATAGGGTGGGACTGTGCTTTTGGATTTTTATTGTTTGAAGCGTTTTTGTCGAGTCTTGGGGGTGGGATGCGCGTTTTCGGGTGAAAGGGTACGTTTTGCTTGGGATTGAATGATGCGGATCGGTGGTGTTTTTTTGAATTGGTGAGGGGATATTTGCTGATTGCTTAGATTGATTTTAGAGCGTAATTATTGAAATAATTTGGCAAATTTATTAGAATTTTCAAGCTTCAAAATTATATTATTTTTTTTAGAACTGTTTAAGTTTTATTTTGTAATTACAACTGATGTAGATTTTTAAAATTATTACTGTATTAAATTGAACAATGAATTTTATTATAGAATTACATCGGCTACATAATATAATCATTAACTCAGAAACGTTGAAGAAAAGTCATTTCCAATACAACAAATTAAACAGCTACAAAAACCGATCCAGCTCCAAAATTACCCTCAACAAGAACACCTCCCCCTCAACTCCCGACCCAGCAGAGAACGCGCTAATTAACGGCCTTAGAAACTTCCACACCTTCATCATCTCCTTGCTCTTCATCGACACAATTCTCCCCTACGCTCTCCAACAAAAAAAAAAAGATTGGTCACGTATACCGCGATAGAGAGACACCCGGAGCTCTCCAATAAAAAAAAAGCACCGTAGGGGAACTCGCCTCGCTTCATACTTCCCGCCTTTATGTACAGCCCTCAAGAAGGAAAAAAAATAAAAGAAAATCCAGTTCTCAGCGGCAGTTCGCAGTCAGATTCATCCTTAGCGGGCAGCTGCTTAATCCCAATAAGAGAAAAACGCTGCAGTCGATCCATAAAAGAAAAAGGCGCCGATCATCCGCACACGTCGTCAAGCTCGTCGCTGTAAAAGCTCTAATTAAGCCAGCCGACGGCGCGTCTTTCGCCGGGGACGGAGAAAAGGACGTTTACACTGTGTCCACATTGAGAGAGCGTCTCGTTTTACGGCCGACGCGATATGTGTCCCTCTTTTTTTTTATGGACGTCGCGACGCCGCGGCACTCGATTGCGTTCTGTGTGTGTGTGTAGGCGGGCTGGTATATAGGTCGGCCGATGGGACGGTGGAATGAAGGAAATTTTATAATGTCATTTCGGAGGGTGGATATATCGCTTTGTGGTGCTTACCTTATACACGCGCGCTCGCAGCGGGGAGGCTTCTTATATCGTCGGAGAGAGAGAAAGAGCCGGTCGATACTTTTTAATAAACCGTTACTGCGCGAGCGCGGGTGGATACTTTAGTGGGGGTTTAATTAATTTTTTAGTGCCGCGGGAACGAGCCGAGTGATATTGTTTGCCGGGAGCGATGCTCGGGGAGATGGTTTGGAGTACGGCTGGCCGGTGGTGTAATCGTTAATTGGCGTATGAGTAATTTTTTTGAAGGGCTGTAAGCGCGTTTTTAATTAATGGAACGGATATAGACGGCGTTGGAATTGAAAGTATAAATTAAAATTTTTGAGCTTATCATTTTATTGGATTTTGATGTTTCCAAAATAGAGCGGAACGTTAAATTAAAGAATGCTTTTTCGCTTATCGTTTCGACGATCTGAAAGCTAAAAATAATCCTTGACAATAGAGCCATCAGGAGGAAAACAAAGGGAAAATAATTGTGTTCCGATTGTCGACTCTCCCGGGCGAAACATTTTTATTTTCTCTCAAAATCGCAAAGCCGAAACGTCCCGCTTAATTACCTTTTGACGTGCCGATAAAAGTCGAATTTTTGTACAACCCTTCTCGCAAAAAAGAATAAAAATAGGGATTAGAAAAGGGCTTCATTCAGCTACGCTTCTCTCTTTGACCTTACTCTCAAAGAAACATCCACGCAAGAAAGTAAAAACAAAGAGCAAAGCGCTAGCCGAAATTAAAGTAATACAACCATAAAATTACGAAATAAAAGACACAGGCATCTATTAATCAAACAAGCGTTTCATCTTTATTTTAGAGCATGGTGTGCACTTTTGTCGATACAAAAAAAAGCGCGCGCAATGCACGCGCGCGCCTCTCGCGCAATCTCATATATATAGAATACGCTTCTACTTAAACCTAAATATTTATATATATAATATATATTTCTTACACATTCTCTATATAATACGTACCATACACACTCACCCTCACACACTCTTACAACGACGTACACATAATAATACTCCCCACTATCATAGTTATCAAAAACACACGCACAGCGCGCTCTCTAACCCGCGCGCAGCGGCTCTCTACACCACAGCTCCCACGCGCGGGCTCGCTTATTTCATATACACATCGATCTCACAAACGCCGTATATACCTATATAAATAAGCCTACGTTACGCCGTACATAGTACATATGTATATAGGTAGGATTCGAAAGGATTGCGGCAGCGAGGGGGGCATGAAATATGCGCTCGGCTCAATGCGGTTTGGGCTCGCGTGATGCTGGCCTGGCGCATTTTTCCCTTTGAATAAATTTGATTTATTCGCGCAAGCTTGTTTCTTTGCGGCCTGTTGTTTATTCGATTAGCGCGCTCGCTCGGCTGGCTGGGTTATTATAATTTGCGGTATCGCGGGAGCTGACGTTTGAATGTTAATTTTATGGGTTATTGTGAAAGTTTAAGCTCTGTTTTTTTTACGAGCGATCGCCGCTCGTTTCCGCGCTGCGGCGTGAACTTTGCGTGACTGCGCGCGGATGGCTGGAAGATTTTTTGATCGATGTAATTTCCGGGACTGCGATGGTAGTGATGAGAGAAAGCCTGCGAACGCTAAGCTCTGAATGTACGTTTGTCTGACCCGATCCGACTCTATCTACTTATTTTATGACGAACATTCGTAGGTACTTTGTGTATCAATTAAACGTCTACTTTGGCATCGTCCATACATTGACACTAACGTCCGCCTTTCTATCATACTACCGCAGAGAACCGTAAACCACATCGACCCTCAGAAAAAATCTTTTCGAAGCAAAGAAAATCACTCCAGCCTCACGGCACGAAACAAACCGCTCACGAATCCGCATCAAACGCCACTCTCACGTACGGAATCAAAGAGAAAGCCTGCTCTCAGCGAGGGGCTCGAGAATTCACGGAAAGGGAGAGAGAGAGTCGAAGCCCATAATTTCCGGCGATGATCGTTGCTAATCAGCCCGCCAGAAGGAGAAAGACAGAGGGAAAAAAAGAGCGAGCGAAAAAGTGCGAGCAGCTCGTCCCGGGGCTCAGTAGGGGACGCAGCGGCTCTAGCCTTCTCTATTCTCTCGTTTTTTCCCTCCTCCTTTCGCAATTAGCGGCCACCTTCGCCTCGACCTTTGCCGCCACCCCACCGACTCCGGGGCTCTCTTCGTTCGCTTTTCTTTCGCGCGGCTCGATAATTTCGCAGTTGGACACGCGACGCCCTCACGCATATGCACCTCTCTCGTTCTGAGCTACACGCGAACTTGCATTTTTGTTCTTTTTGTTTCGATGGCGGGAAGCTTCCGAGAGGGTGGGGAAGCTGTACTCGGAGTTTTCCGCGGAAATATCGCGGAAAACTGGAGGGGATGTGCCCGGAGTCGATGGACGAGTGGTACGGTGCACGCTGGAGTTTGTGCTGGGCTTATTTTTTGTACTGAAGGTGTATTGAGAATTTGAGTTAATCAGCGAGGATTAAGGAAGTTTTTTTACGAGGTCACCGTCTGCGCCTGATGGAGAAGTTTATAATCGCGTTAGAGTATTTGCCAATTTTAGCGTTGAAAAATTTTCGCTTTCGAATCGTTTAAAGTTCTAATTAATACCTAGGTAGTAGATACATCAAACTCTGATAAATTTTAACAATTTTCTTATACAGCTTAATTCGCGTGACCTTTCGAGTTGTACGTGTATAATTAAGGGTAATCCGAGCAGAAGGTAATCGCGGACGCTCAAGTGGCTTTGTAATATATATATGTATATATTTACATACATATATATACGTACGACTCCATTAAAAACGTTAAAAATCCTGATTAAATCTATGCTTGCCTAGAACAATCGCGCGTATATACAAGTTCTTTATACATTACATATATGTTTTTTCATTATCAATTTCTCTTTAGTGCAAAAACATGAACGATCATAAATTTATGTATACGATTCGACGTAATGTATATATATATGCATTTAATTCGCACAGCGCTTTTACATAATCAACCACCATAAAAATTTTAACTCTACCGCTTATACAATTTTCAATTTCGATAATCTTAAGATAATGAAATCTACGCTTTTAGATACCCGAGTAGAAATTCAACTATTTTATCTTACTATCCAAATATATTTTAGCCTTAACTACACCCAATCTAGCACGTAGCTAATTTTTAAAATCAAATCAATAATTAGGCCTACACAGGGCCTAATTAATTTTCTACTCAGGTACCTTTCGCTCCTAATAATAGACTCGCACTCAATCTTAAACAAGCGCTTACCGCAAAATTCATCGCGCGTAGAGCGAATCGCGTTTGGAAAACTTGAAAATAAAATGGAACAATGCCTGTGAGCGCGCAGCCGCACGATGCATTACAATTAGCGGCCAGCTCTGCGCGCGAACCAACTTTTCTCTTCGGAATAGGGAAAAAAAAAAAGAAAGCGAGGACCGGTGTACCTTACAGTTTAAAAGCACAACCGCTCGAGTTTTCCCATCGCGCAATCGAGTTATATTCGCAGTTAGCCAGACTCGCTTTAACCTCCGGCTATTTTCCACGTATACAGCCGCAACGATCGTAATTTTTTTCATTTTTTTTTTTAAATTTTTTCAATCGCTTATATGGATACACGGCTCGTATATACGGCTTTGTGCTCTACGCGAACGTATTTATAATATTTACACACATCCCAGCGCGCGCGAGTCTCTTCAATAATTTATCATTCCGGCGCTTTCTTATAGGTACGAAAATAATAGTCTCTCGCGCGCGTCGCTCCAGAGACTCTTTTGTCTCGCGTCCGGCTATCTTCTTTTGTTATACGGCCGCGAGATCACCGGCTCTCGTAGCCCGCCTTATTTACATTAATCACAACACTATCTCTCGCCTGCGTACACTTACCTACTTATATATATGTACATTTACAGCTTCACCTCCGGGGAGTTGCACGCAGACAGAACGTATACAATTTCGCGCGATATACAATTTGTGCTTGCGTATAATCGCCGACGATGTTGACCGGATGACGAAAAGTACACCTGCGGTCAGAGCGCGCTGCATTGCGTCAACGTCGGGCGTTACCTTTTTTTTGTTGTTTATGTACATCGCTTTCGTCGACTCTGTGTTTTTTATCTCGCGTATGTACAAATTTGCATTCTGGAATCATAAAGCGCCGGGAGGGAGAACTGGATACTCGGCGGCGGCCTCGTTAAAAATGCAATCTCGCGCTGATTACGGCCGCTCGATGAGAGAAATGATAAATGAGCTTGATTTTTGTGCGGGCATTAATTTCTCTTAACGCGGATATAAAAATGAGGCGCGCTCGTTTTCATTCGAATGTAAAAAAGAGAGATTCGTAGATTTAACGTTGTATTAATTATCGTAATTATACGCTAAACAATCCTTTTCACCTTGGCTCTTTTCACCTCCGCACATTACCGCGAGCTAATTTCCTCTGCTAAACCTAGAAATCCTAATAAACACTTTCTTAAAGTAACAATGATTACATTCTCGAAGACGCTTGCGCACACCACCTAACACAGATCCAATCTCTAAGCAAAACGTTACTCCCTCTCCAGCCACTCACGAGCGAATGAACATCGCAAGGAGCCAGACAGCGCATCCGTCGGCTGGGAGGACGCCGCATCGAGCCGAATGAAATTGTCCAGCGAGCGCGACGCGATGCATTTATTCACGTCAGTTTTTCTCCCTGTTTGCGCTCGCTGGCCGCCCGAGCGTTTCAATTCGCTCGGCTTTATTCTCGCCTCTGGCCGAGCGCGCGTTTTTACGCCTGTGCTTTTGGTTTCGGAAATTAGTTGGCTTTTTTTTTAAGGTTTTCGCGGAGTTTGAGACCTGTTGAATATCGGCAGGTCGGTGTAGATTGACAGTTTTTTTGCGATCGCGAAGGAGTGAGAGCGAGATTTTTTTATGCCCGGACGATAGTTAAATTTTTTATAATTAGGGCAAGGTAAGATGGACTTAACTTTTCCGCTGAATTCGCAAAGTCATTAGTTCGAAATGGATTTATAATTCACTTAAAATTTTCTACATTATATGAAAAGAGTAAGAGTTACGCTATCTCCTAGTACAAACTTCTTAATTAACTAATTTATCAACCACTTGCTAAAGTCAATCCTCTTAAATATAAAACCACTTAAAATTTACCGCTTACCAAAACCAAAAAACCGCCCCTCATCAAACGAAAAAAAGCTCTATCCACCCCGTCTGACCATACCCGTCCCTCTTCCACTTCCGCAACCACCTCTTCATCTCCATTTTCGCTGCATCTACTCTCACCCAATTTTTTCCCTTTTCCCCTCCAAGCATATTAATCGCAGACGGCAAACAAACAATCTCGCTCGGCGCATCCGCTCGGCAAAGATTCACCTGATGCATACACACGCCCGGGAGGAAAAATAGAGCAGAAATGCGCGCGCGCGCTCGGCGAGAGAGTAATGAGGAGGGCGGCTAGATGGGGAGAAAAATGCGGGGGGAGCTAGTTGAGTCGTCCCGGCGGATGCGCGCGGGAAGAAAGAAAGTTTATCAAGTTTTTGCGCCAGCGCGCGAATGGGAAAAGTTGAATCGCGTCAGTTTTGAAATACGGCGACGATTAGGACGGCGACACCGAGGAGCGGCCAACTTCGGTTATTAAGATGGCCGGGGAGACGCGTAAACATGAAGTGGAACGTATAGTTTATTTTTTGCCCGGGAAGTTTCGTTTTTTTTTTTATAGACTTAGCGTTTCGTTGGCAGACGAGTAGATTTTCGAGGCAGCGGCTTGTTTAATTTTCGTACTTTTTATATTATTTACGTATTCGTGCGCATTTTTCTCTATTTCTCTACGAACCGTCGCGCGCGTTTAATCTGCAAATTTCACACGTATTTACCCTGGCCTAAAAAACGCAGGAGCACGCGCGTATAACGGCATTATCATGGCGCCGCTCGCATCGCTAATTCAATTCCCTTCCGGCACACGCGCGTTTGTTAATTTTTTATGCCAAACAGATTTCCTCCCGCTCGACAAACATATCCCTGCGCGCTTTAAATCCGCGTGCCCGCGGGCTTATGAAATTAATTAACCCCGGAGAGCACAAAGTCTCGTCGAGCCTCCGTCGAAAAAACGTTTCCATTAGCATATCGCCCACCTAGCGCCTTGTTTTCCCCCGCCCATTTTTCGACTTCCGCCTCGCTTTTCCGTTTTAATTAACTCTCTCTCTCCACCCACGCTCGTAGAAAAGAGGGCTCCGCGGCCGGGAAAAGAGGAAAAGAATAAAGGAGGTAGAGAAATGCCGGCAACAGTTGCAACGAGTCGAAATCGTCTCGAGATCGGCGGCGGTCTGCAGTTTGCAGGCGGGACACGTATTAGGCGCTGGGAGTAGCGAGCAGCTAGACAAGAGAAAAATGGAGGAGGAAGCGGATTTTTCGCTCGCCGGCTGGTTATCATTCTTTTGGCGAGCGCGCTGGATTTTTATCGGCCATTCACGTTGAGGAATGCGGGCCTTGGAAGCTGGGCTCTGCACTTTGCCGATGTACAAAGTACAAGGAGACGTGTATCGGGTTTTACAGGGGGGGATGGCTTTTTGTTGAGCAGGGATTGAGGCGAGGTATTAGGAGGTTGAGAGGAGAGATGGATGAGGTGGATGGGGAATTTGTTGATGCAGTTTTGGGAAGGGGTGTAATTAATAGGTTTTCTTTGGCGTTTGGATTATTTGGATTTTTGTGATTTTTTTTGGAGGTACGTTTTGTGTTTTAGTAGAATAGCGGGGTTTGGGTTGCTGAAATTTAGCTTGGACGGACAATGAGAGGAAATTTCGGATGAAGTTATGAGATTCTGGCATGAATAACCCGGTTAGTTTTGTTTCACTATTTGGAAAAATAAACTGAAAATTCGCGTGGAACAAAGCCTTTTAAAGTAAATTCAATTTCCATGGAAATCGAATCCTTTTTTAATTAAACATTGTATTACTTGTAAAGCTTCGAGACTCTATGTAAAATGGCATTTAAAGCTTTAATCAAGCGTTTAATGAAAATCATTTTTCATCCAATACTTTCAGTAGCTATCGATTTATTATACCATTTACTCTTTCTATCGAAAAAGTAGCTCAATACTATCACTCCACCGTTTTACGAGCATTTTCAATTTTTTTTAACGATCCGCATTCAAAGCATCAAATCAAACTCAAATCAAACAAAAAACCTACGCTCCAAACCTCAACAATCCATTAACCCCGAAACCAGAAATATCACTTTCCCCTCGCTAGATCATATCAGCCCCTGCAGAAGCCTAATTAGACACGTGCGGCCCTTCCTCCCTCTCTCTTACCTCAAAAAAAAAAGAAGAAACACGGAAGAAGGGGCGAGATAATTTTTCAAAGCGCGACGAAATAGCCGCTACCAAGAAGAACGAGGTGGCCGCGAGCTTAAAATTCAAATGGCGTTTGCGGCGAGGCGCGCGACGGCGGAAAAACGACGGCGACTGCTGCTCGGCGACGCGCGAAATTCCATTTCGGCGAGCACGGCGAGAAAAGAAAAAGGTCATTCCGCTGGCCGAGTGAGAGAGATTCGATGAATTTAAATGATAATTAAAGCGTCAGGAGAAAGGAGAACGAGACTGATAGCGCGGGAGGTTGTGGTAGATGAGTGCTCTTTTTGGTTTCTTTATTTTAAAGTGGTTTTCATGGTGAGAAGACCAGAATTAAAGAGACTTTAGAAAAATATGATACTTTTGTTTGGTTGATAAGAGTGGTTTTTTGTTGAAAGCTGGCATGCTTTTATAATGTATTAGTTATTTAAACCATTTTAGTAACAATTGTATAGTGAAATTGAAAGAGACTTTAGAAAAATATGATACTTTTGATTATTAATGATCTGAAACTTTTTTGTAACAATTATTCAGTAAAATTACAACTGCATTTTCAACGGCCAAATGTAAATAAACTCAGGAGAAATAATTCAGCAACAGTTTCATACACGTATAAACATTTCTCGACAACAAATATTCAATATTTATCCAATACTTCGCACTATATTTGTTCCAGCGAGCCACTCTCCCCTCCTCCCCGCAAGCACTCCAATATTTTTCCTCTAGGGTCACTCCTGCCGGCACTTTGCCCTCCTTCCTTCCTCCCGATGACCCATTCCCAGCCACTACAACAACCGTCTCTTCTCTTCTCCGTTAACCTCGCGCTCAGAATCGAAGCCCCCGTTATCGGCTTCAAATATTCCTCTCGCAGTGGAACGATCGTCGTTCCATAAATTTCAAATTCGAATTTTATCTCCCTCGCAGGCAACAATGTGTCTCTCCTACGTCGCCGAGCGTATATACACACACACTCGAATGAACGATGGGCTGTATTTTCCTTTGTCCGCGCGGCTGACAGATTTTTCATCGGCGCGTGATTGCTGACTTTTGTTTCACTCTCTCTCGAGTCTTGAAGCCGTACAAGCCAGTTTACGATCTCGATCGTTACTTTTCGGAAGTTTTTTATCGGCGGCAATTTTTAAGCTCGATGATTCACTGCGACGCTTTTCTCTTGCGAGCCACTCGGCAGAGGAGTCGTAAGTTGCAGCCCGGGTATATCTGATTTTTCTCCGCTGGAAATAAGTTTTCGCTCTCGGGAGAAAATTTATATTGGCAAAGTTTTTACATATTTTACGGATTCTTTCTAATGAAAGTTGCGCAGATTGTTAATGCGTAAACAAATAATTTTCGACCGGATTGCCATTCCCGAGCGGAGAAACTTTAATTTTTAAGATTGCTGCACTGTCGGAATCCGTTATAAAATTCGTATTTTGTTTCGACGCTCCGCCGAATCCGATCTACACGCGAGATAAATCTTTTTGAATAAAAAACGCCCGAGCAGCGCGCTAACAATCCCTGTTATTTACATCAGAGACAACTTCGCTTCGAATTCGCGAAAGCAAGCGTGAGCCCCGCGCGCATTATACTTTGAAATGTAATCAAATAGAAGAGCGCGTCAAACGAGCTTTTAAAGCGATAACATAATTCGATCGAGGACCGCCGCGGGGATCGCCGATAATTCGCTCGTGCGAAAAAACCATTACCGAGTCGCGCGCTCGCTCGCTCGTCTAGAAATCCGGAAACTCGATAAAAGTCTGCACGCTTTTCCGGAAAATCTTTTTAGCCGGCTATTAGGCGCTGGCTCGAAACTTTCAGTTGGCGATCTGCTTACTATTCGTTTTTGCCGGATGAAGTTGAAATAAAAGAAAAAAAATAAAATTAAAGCTTGTGTACTAAAGTCTCGAAACTTCTTCTCGATTCAAACTGAAAGCCTCTCGATCTCTATCAGATGGGTGAAATCAAACCTTAAGAGGTGGTTTTTCTACTATGAAGCTAGTCCTATTCGGCAGAGATACAGTTTCACACCCACGCACACACATAGATAATAAAAATTTATCGACGAGCACCCCGTGTATACAAAGCCTTCATTTCCCGTACCACCGTGCCAACATAATTGCTCAGGTTCAGTTTTCGCACACTTACGGCACTCTCGCTCTTTTGTACGTGTGTGTGCTTGTGGATGTGTGAGCGCGTAAGATTGATTTCCTCCCATCGAAAGTATCACGCGTCAATGCACAAAGACAGAGAAGGAGAGAGAGTCAAGGCTTTCTCGGACTCGGCGGCAATCGAAGGCAGGCATGAAAGAGCAAAGGCCGAGAGAGGGTGTAGCCGAGAGGCGAAGGTCTTGTGGAGAGTGAGAGAGAAAGTCGAGACACTTTGTCAGCGTCCATCTTGGCTTAGCCTCGTCTTAATTTACGGCCGACGTGTTCTTACTCGGGAGCGCTTTCCGTTTCGATTTCGCGTCTAAGCTTTTCGCTTCCCCGCGCTTGGCTGCGGATTTTCGATAGTGCCGGCTTTAGCTGGCTGGTCTTGTTGGAAGATTGTTTTCAAGATTTTCAGTTGTTTGACGATGATGTTCCCTGGATTATCGGAGAATTTAGTGCGCTCGAAAGTTTTTTTTATCTTTTGTGCGGGAGTCGTATTCCGCTCTGGACTCGTTTGCGCTATCTGAAATCTTTACTTATTGCTTATGAGAACTTGTATTTGCATTTAATTAGCCAGCGTGAAATTTTAATTCCGGAAAAAGAAAGAGCCAGTGCGATACGTTTCCCAAGACAAAATCTACAATTCAAACCGAACCCTAAATCCGAACGCTCATGCGATTATCATCCCCGAACGCGTCAAACCATACTCTAACCGAAATCACGACCGTCTGACACATGCTATCTGTAACCACTTAATCACACCGTTCATAACCCATCGATTCAAACCAGCGCGATGCCCCCAACGCGATTACCGAAATATATTAGCGCGCGACATCTATCACGCCATCGACACCGAAAGCATTTTTTTTCCCCTCCACGTCCACTCTCTAATGGAAAAAGCCTGCACGCGCGCATAAACACACTATCGGCCGAAGAGATACTTCCGGGTTGTCCTCGCAGAGGCGCGTGTCGAAGTGTTCGAGCTGGGACGTGCCCCGCGCTCGTTAACTGCTCGGCGACGTGGCGGCAAAGAGAATCGACAGATTAGTCGGGGAATTAAGGAGAGAGGGAAAAAGGAAGAGGGATTCTTTCTTTAAAGAGGGTGGCTGGAGAAGGTTCTTTGTTTCCCGAGAGCTATGTGGGCGGCCGGAGACGTTTCTCTTTTCAATTGAGGGAAAATTGTGAGCCGAGTGATTTAGGGATTAACTTGGAGAAGAGAAATTTGCCTTTTTTTTATTGTTTACACGAGCTTGGGGGAGGTTGTTTGTGGAAGGTTTGTGTCAAGAGAGTCAAGCGTTGGAGGCTGTTTATTGTAATTAAATTGACTGTTTGAAGAAGTAGTATAATTTATTGGAAATTGCAAGCATAGCGTGCAATTTTGAGGAAATTTAATTTTTGCAGAGGTAAACAATTTGAAAAAATATGAAAAATTATTTTTAATTTGTTATGATGTTTGAGAAAATTTCATTTTCAGTTTAATTAAATATTTTTCGAAAACATTATGTTCCCTCTATAAATTTTCGTAATTTTAATATTTTCAGAAGGGCAGCGCAAAATTAAAGTAGAAAAATACATTTCAAAGCAAATATGCACACTCGAATGTAATTGAAATAAATGTAAAAGCGGGTGCAATTAGATGCGCTAAAATTGTTTTAATTCGGCCGCGAAGAGCGTCGATTATACTCAGCCGCTAAAAAAAGGAATTTCATAAAAGCGATCGCTAGAGCAGCACTATTTTTTCAACGCCCGCGCGAGCACAAAAAGTGGCTCGGCACGCGGAAATTAAAATTTCGACATTTAAGAGAGTAAATTAAAAAATTTAGCATTCCCATTTACGGCGCTCCCTCAAACGCGCTCGCTACAAAGGCCCTGAATGACAAACGAATTTTCCGCGTCTACCGCGTGAAACCGAGGTGGGAGAGAGAGAGAAAAAAACGCGATCTCGGAAAAAGGAAACTGGAAAATTCAACGAGGCTTTGTTATTTTCGCTGGCGGTGGATGATGAAAAAAAAAAGAGAGAAAACGACTTATGTATATCATCGTGGGAGAAAAATGTGTATAGAAAAACGGAACGGAAGGCAGTGCATGAATAAAGCGGCCCGACAAAGGCTAGTCGAAAGCGACGATTAAATGCATCACCTTGAGAGAAAGAGGAGGAAACTGCGCGTGGAAAATTTTCGCCTATTCTTTCTTTCGAGCAACACAATGAAAGAATAATTTTCTTTTATTACGCTGATTTTATAACTTTTTTTTTATTTAAAACCGATTGGGTCTACTCTGAAATTGTAGTTGAATTAAATCGATCTTAATTGAATCCCGGTCATAATTTTTCATCATCTGTTCCTGCATTTAGCAGAATTTTATTTCATTAAAAAAAGCGCGGGAATTGAAAATGAAATTTAATAAGACTGAATCTCGAATAAATTTTTCTCAATTTCGATTATTTAATTTGAAATTTCGAATGAAATTGCGCTACTTGTACCAACATCTACTATATTTTCCCAGAGTAAATAGTCAGATAAAGTTAAAAAAATAAGGTTTTAAAGTTTCAAGCTTTCTATTTAGTACAAAAGTATGAATTTCTCGGAAACGAACATCATACATCCTTTCCAAAAATAAACTTAATCTACTCCTTTTCATTACGTTAAAAACAAACGTAAACCCACCCTGCAAAGCTCCAACTAACGTAAAACGAATTCAACTCTTCAAACGATGCATCACGCGCCTCATCAAACTCAAAACCCCCCCTTACACCACCAAATAAACATCAATTCCCTAATAAAACAATCGCGCCATGTAGAAATACCATCCCTTATTCAACCGCGCTTTCGCTTTCAAAAGCTCGCCACCTAGAAAGTCTCGGAGCCAGCAGCTTCCGCGCGAGTTGGCCTAGAAGGGCGCGGCCTAGATCTGCAAAAAACGGAAGAGGAAGCCTCGTGTGGCGTATCGTGGCTCCGGGGACTTTATGTGTGTATAATCTCGAGTGCGCTCGAGCGACGTTTGTGCATGTGCGTCCGTTCTGACTTTTTGTTTGGTTGATAGGTTTGTCGAGTGGGGCCTTTGCTTGGCTTGATGAAGCTTGAGCGCGAGTGTTTTTTTTCGTTGGGGTTTGTGTTTTTTCCTGAGTTTATTTACTTTATGTGGTGTGACTGTATTGTTATTGTATTTATTTGACCTGAGCAAGATATAAAACAGATAGTTAATGATTTTTATTGTTTTTATAGATTGGAATGTTTATAATCTTTTTTATCAGAGTCAATAATTTACCTTCCTTTTAAAAGAATTGCGAGCATCTTATTTATACCCAACTATTTTTAATACTGCAGAATTGCCGCTGTCAAGACTCCGGCCGACGTAGAAATCGAGAAAAGCAGGAAAAATACGCTCCCCAGCCAGGAGTCATGCAGCTGGCTATATTTCATTTCACGGTTGAATCCGCAGGCGAGAGGTAGGTTTGTATTGGCGGCGAAGAGCGCATTGAAAATACACCGATGGAAAACTGACGTTTACTTAACCGAGCATATTTGTCCGACTCTATTTATTCATGACCGTTCGAATTACCCTAAAATTCAGCATCGAGCCCGGCGCGCGTCGCCGCTACATTTCCGAAAGAATCACGCGCTAGCTTCGATTACGGAAAAAGCCCGCAAAGCCAACTCATTAAAACTTTCACGGGATCAAAAACTTTTTTTCCATCCCGCCCGTCGAACTTCCGCTAAAAAAAAAGCGGCTGCATTTTCTAGCGGGCCGCTGAAAGCAACGAGAGCTGACGGCCTCTATTTTTCATCCAAACACGCGCACTTCGACAACGAGCGAGCCCAAGCCCAAAGATCAAATTAGCTTTGGAGCGCGAGTAATTGAAATTGTCACGCGTGGAGAAAGAAAGAAACGGGAAAAAAAAGAGGATCGATCACGCGAAATCGTCGAAACTCGAGAGCGGCCCGCCCACGCATCCGCTTTCAGCGGCTGTGTCGCCTCTCAACTTTCCGGAACTTTGCGCGCTGAAAGAGAGACGAAAGCGAAGCCGCGCCGCAGATTCCCGGTATCTATTACAGGCCCGCCTCCGCTGTTCGAGGGAAAAACGATTTCGAACTTTTGAAGCGCGTATCGACGGATGCGCCTGTACTGCATAAATGGAGAGTGTATAGAGTGACATCGTGTACGGCTGGGATGTACTGTCTGGTTGATTTGACGTGAAAGTATAGAGAGGCGAAGCGAAAAAAGTTGTTTTGCAGTGGTTTGTTTGAAAAGCGGAGGACGCGGGTCTGACTTTTTAAATTAGAGGGGTAATGATGACGGATGGGTAATATGTTGAAAGTTTCGAAGAGCTGGATTTACGAGCGATGTTTTTCGCGAAAACATTTTTATCGATCGGATCCCGAGTAATTACATTTCATGCGAAACACGCTCGGCTATTTTTTCCCTCTTTTAACGACATTGTAATAATGGAGATAAGCTTAACCAGCGTCCCCATTAAGCGTCTTGTAACCCTGCCAAAATCTCCGAATACTACCGAACAGAAAAAGCCATCTCGGCCCCTTATCTTTCTAGCAAAACGCAGAGAAGACCGTCTCTCTTCGTCGACTCATCCAGCTCCAACCCAGCCTGACCTATCACTTACATAATGCGCGCTTTGCGTTCACGCACCACGACACAGCAAAACCAGCCTGCGGAAGGACGTAGACACCTGGAGTCTTCCGCTTAATGACACGCCTAGGCGAGCCGATCGATGAAACTCTGCGTACATGTCCGCCTGCAGAGAGGCAGCTCGATTTTGGAGGACCCGGAATATTATGTAACGGAGCGCGTGGACGCAGGGGGTAAAACATCGGCCGGTGTAATCTACTTAATGGCGTTGCGCTCTCTAACGACCTCACGGGCTGCGTTAATTGGGTTGCGAAGTCGGCTCCCGAAAATTGAATAATTAGCGTGGCTGGGAGGGTGATGGTTTTGAGGATCGCTGCTTTTTCTCAGGTGCTTTTTGGCGGGATTGTTTGGGATGGTGGTTTTGGTGGGTGGTATTTGGATTGGAGTAATTAAAATTTGGATTTGGTAAGAGTGTTTTCGCGTTAGGGTGGTTTAATTTTATCAGGATCTTTCTTGGACTTTTTAAAGTTCGTAGTGACCTCGATTCTTGTGTCTTAGAAGGTCTTATAAGTCTTACAATATTTTTGCAAAACTTAAGAAGCTTTTCTACCAGGGGGACTATTAGTTAAATTAAAATCTAAATTAAACATTTTGAACATCTTTTAGGTTTAATATCACGTTGATTTATAAGTAAATATTTATTTAGATTAATGTTTAAATTTATTTATTTAGTTATATATTAGAACACTAATGATCTTGACGTTCTTTTAAAAAGCAAAATTATTCATATACATAAATTATGAAATCAAATAAAAATTATAATTATTAATTAGTAATTAGACGTGTATATTATTAATATTACTTAATTTAATTTATTTATGTTTATGCTCTAACAGCGGCTTTTCGGTAAAAGCTGACAATAAAAGTTTTATTTTTGATAGATATATAAGAATAAAAACTTTTTTATAGAAAATTTTATGTGACCTTAAACGTTGGTTGAACTTTTACGTTGTTAATTTTTTCCGAGTAAATTTAAAGTATGTTTTTTTGTCTATTTATTGCTAGTCTTAAAAAAACTTTCAAAAGTACCTTCTTCCGCGCTGTTATTTACAACTGCGGTGGAACATAAAAAAGTAATTTTAAACGTTAAAGCAGAAAACGTATGTTTACGTCAATTAGAAATAAAGTAAGGCAAAGCACTTTGCTAACCAAATCACAGAAAATGAGAAGCATTGCATAAAGTTTACGCAGAAAAAAGAAAGTTATTCGAAAAGCATATTTTAGTAGCATATGCAGCAGAAAATAAGAGAGAAGAGCACGGTACGTCTTGCTTTTTCATGTTACTCCTTTCTCGTTTCCTTCCGCATGAAAAATCTACCTACCACTTCGTCTTATGCATAATAGAAGGAGAATTGTAATTTATATAGGATGTACTTTTTTTCGTCTGGCAAATTATATATACGTCGGAGTGCTGCTCGGTCTCTTAGCGAGGATTTTTTCGTTATAAAGATTAGAAACTTTTCCTAAATGTGATATTAAATTTGAAATTTAAAAGCTTTAACATAAAAAAGAGCGAAAAATAATCTTTAAATTTTACTTGATTATTATTCATGGTATTTCAAGATAGTGTCCTTCTACGTAATTTCCAAATCTCGTTCAAGGTTGCTTGAACGACGTATATAGTCGCTAAATAGTCTTTCAACATAAAATTCTTTTTAGCACTTTTTGAATATTTTGTTCCTTGCTGAACGAAGTTTTTTAGGTAAAAATTGGACGAAAAACAAAAAATGTCATCCGTTTAAAATATAAAAGTCCTTTTTCTAGTTACCATTACCGACTCGAGCAATATTACAGATTATATTAAAAAATTTTTTCATTGTAAAATAAAAAAGTTTTATATTATCCCTCTATTTAAAACCGTTCTACACGTATAGCTCCAACCATTTTTAAAACTTAAAGTACACTTTCCCAAGAAACCACGTGAAACCTCATAAAAAAGTAACGACAAAAAAAATGAAAAATCGACTTTTCACGCCTCCTCTCTCACATCCACTGCCCCACATGCAAACCTTCAAAAAGCCGCCAAAAACGCGAAAAGAATAAGCCTTCCACGCCAAAAGCTGCAAACTAATAGTCACCTTTCTCCGCATTATAAGACTCAGACGAAAAAAGGACATCGGCCACATGTACACTACGACTGCGGCACGCGACCGAAACTTTTCCACACTGAGAAAGTGGTAGAAGGAGTCGAAAGTCTGCTGGAAGTTCAAACGCTCGAGAAGAGTTCCAGCTCCCCCTTTTTTGTTCATGGATAAAATACGAGCGCTCTTTGATGCATTCGGCGGCTCAGTGGCCGGATTTACTGGTTTACTCTTGAGAGAGCTTCGTGATAATAAAAGTGGCGCGCAGACAAAGTTTCCTGCGCGGCGGAATGCCGGGAAGTTGCTTGTCGGGCGTGTATACTTATCTCTGCCGCGCGGCATTATTTTTGCGCGATTGTCGCGGCAGGTTTATTGCGCTTCGGGTGGATTGCGCTCGGCTGGAAAGCGAAGTTCAATGATTTGAAAAATAAAGAATGAAATTGAAAATGGGCTGCTTTTTTAAGAAGAATTTCAAATTTATTATTATCGATCTGATGTTGTTACAATATTATCTATTTATTGATTCTAAATTATAAAAGTATCCTTCGTATCCTTCTGAAGACAAAACAAAGCCACTTGGCTAACGTATTATTTCAATCACGCGCGGTCTTAATCCGCGCCATCTAAAACCACCTCCGCCACAAACACAAACCGCATCCCGAGTGAAACGAGGATAAATAACAAACAAAAACAAAGCCGGCGATAGTAAAAAGAAAAGAAAGGTACAGCTCGTGTGCGCGCATTTTCACTTTACGCGAGGGCTTATCGCGTCGAGGAAGGAGAAAGGACCCCCCAGGAGTGCCTCCCGCCCGAGACTCGTTTTCAGTTCGACGACCCTCGCTTTTTTTTTATCGTACGTGCGATCGAAAGTAAATGCAATGGATCGCTATGTCTTCGTCGCGATTATACGGGGAGCGTCTTGGACTTTGTTCTTATTTCCAGAGTAACGCGGATTGACGGCAGCATGAGTGATTTTTTTTTGCGGGAAGCTCGTACTCAGCGGAAGAATATAGGAGAAAGTTCGGGAAAAAAGATTTCTGGATGAAAGAGTAGTGCATAAACAGAGGGGCTTGGAAAAGTAGTTTTTCCCGACGGAGGGGACTCGTACGGACTTTGGCTCGGAGTTTTCAAATCCGACGAGAAAATATTTGTATACGGATCCGGCCTCGCGCGCTCGCGCGTGCTTTTTCCTGTCTGTGTATCCCGGCGTTCTCGTTTCATCGGCGTAAAAAAATAAATTCGTTCTTTCGTTTTCTGTAGTCGATGGATCCAAATTGAATTAAGGCATCCTCACTTTTCTATCTCTGATTATGTTAATAGTTATTTATTCAACGTTACGTCGTAATATAATAAACTTAGTGAAGTCATTCCTACGCTTTTACTCTACCTAGTTCCGCTTGATCCGGATCTGAACTCCAGGCCGCTCGATCAAGCGACGAATGGCCTTCGCCCAGCGAATGAATAATGAGAGCCTTTCGTCCTACGTGAGTTTTTAGTGATCGGCTTTAGAGTCGAGCGCAAGATTAACGACCTCGGATAACGGCGCAGGCTCGACATCTAAAAACTTAACTCAACCGCATATCCCTAAGCGGTGTATATCCTTACTATATACTGAGAAAAGAAGATACAACTCCCCGTAACTAAATGTCATCTAGGTCCGCAGTAACGCAGTTTTATACGTATCTTAGTGTCCATATGAAAAAACAAAGTTCACCCGACGATTGTTTTATTAAACTTTTGAAAGTCCGCGCAAGAGGAAAAGAATAATGCGTACTTGGTACCTATTTTCTCTCCTCGAATCCCTTATACATACGGATGATAGATCGCGTGATGTCCCGAGCAGAAATTTAAATTGCGCACTCGTTTACACAGAATATGCGACCTGCTGGCGCAATGTGGCCGTGAAAGCGACAATGCCTGTCGTAATCCAGAAAGCATTTGACCCGATAGCCGATATTCCTATATAGGCGATATGGGAATGATAAAGGTGATTATATAAAGGTTATCTAATCTTGAGCACGTGCTGCGCTTTCGATTGGATCGATGCGCAAAAAGGATGTGTAATCAGAGTATATGAAGTTTTTGTTGTTATGAATTTCTTTTTTGTAATAATAACCGGATTTTAAGGTAATATTTATGTTAATGAATTAAACAGGTATTGTCGCTTCTACTTATAGCTCAATCCTCTTAACATTAATAATCAATATTGATGAAACATTAATTTTATTTAATGGAAATACCGGTTTAATACTACTTCAATATTAATATTGTCATAATCATTAAAACTCAAAATTCTGAAATAACCATGTTTCCATCAATATCATAAGGGACATCAGCGTCTTTATCATTACTCATGCCATATTTAAATCTCTGCTCGGTACCCCACAAACAAACGAATCTTCTTCTAAAAACAACATTCTCCGCTCTCAGAAAATGGAACATCTTCTTTAAGGTAGCCTTCTTCCAGGCCTCTTCAACAAAGGGACACTTATGCGCGCATGCTGCGACAGTTGGCCTTCACGTGTCGGTCAGCGGTGAGCCGTCCTCGTGAGGGCAACAACAGCAGCAGCAGCAAAACGTTCGCCGGGCAGGCCGATGCTAGACTTGAGTGACCTGCGTCACCGTATGGTTCGTAACCATGTTGCCGTTGTTGTTCTCGATGTGCTGGGGCACCGGCAGCCAACGGCCGAACAGTTTCCAGCGGCAGAACAGCTGGTGGAAGGTTGTGCGAAATTGGCGGCTCATCGCGCAGTACAGGATGAAATTTATGGCCGAGTTGATTAGCGCGAGGATGTCCATGACCTCTCCTGCAAGAATAGAAGGTAAAGATTTATTAATGCTTTTGAAATCATAAGATTTTCTTTTTTCATTGGATATAAGTATTTTATTTATTTTGACATACAAATAAACATTTTGTTTAAAAACTTAATTGAGTCATTGGGTTATTCAAACTTTCTGAATTATGAAGTGTTTTAAATCACTTCAAGACGAGAGATGAAAGCTCCTAATATTGTATAGAATGTCAAAACTTTTAATTATTTTTATAAGCATGATCTACATAAAATTATAAAGTTTAGTTTAGAAGTTTCACTATAAATTTCTAAACTTTTTAGATTTCCCTGTAGAACTCAACCGACTTTTTTTAGCAAATTACTTTACCTTTAAGAGTAAAGTAAAAAGTAAGAAATTTGGAACTAGCTTCTGTCATTTCCTTATATCTTTCTATGAATTATTCTTAAATATTTCTCCAACACTCGTAAAATATAGTAGAAACTGTTAAATATGCGGTGTTTTTTTTAACTATGTATAACTTTTTATTAAATTTGTAAAATTGTAACCATACATTTGGTTTGAAGCGTAGTATTTTGGTTGATGTAACATACGACTTATATATAGAAAGATTTACACATTCAAACAAGTCCAGAATTTAAAAAACAGGATTTTCTTGTCGGCGATATTTACGACTATAGTTACGTATAATAAATGTATATCGGGTTTGAAAATTTCGTTAAAGTTTTGAAGTTAAATTTACATAAAATGTAATATAATAATGTTTTATAGAAATAATTTCAGTATATTTGAAAGTGAATTTTCTAACTTAATTTATTTCTAGTAGCTTCTGCTTAAGCCACCTCAGAGATTTTGTTTAAATATCTTGTCAATTTTATTTTTATTTTATTTTAGTGTTCTCAGTTTGACATTCCATAAAAATTTTAAATTCTTTCAGATAGTGATAGAATTTGAGAATTTTAATGCAAAAAATAGACTATAAACTATCATTAATATGTAAATAGAAAAATTCGACTTTTATTAGAGCCTTTTACTGTTCTTATTAAAATGGGCTATTTACTGTAACGAGAATGGAAACCATAAAAATTATGAAAATTATATAATAATTCTATTTAATTATACTAGATTATACAGCCGCTATATGCGGTCGGAAATTTGATTAGCTGGAGTTAGATTTTCCAACTAAAAGAAATAAAACAACTAAAATAAACATTAATTTTACAAATGATCGATCTTATTATTATATTAAATACGTTTTACGATATATTAAATAGAAATAGATTGATAGACAGATAAAAGTTAATTGATCAAGACGAAGAGAGAATCAGATAAAATAAGAGAGCATTATAGAGAATTAGAGAGGAAGGGGTGAGCGGAGAAAGGGCTTCTCCAGAACTTCTAAACTGATTGTGCGTTGCGTGCGGGGCCGGATAGAAATTTGCTTCTATGAGACATTACCCCGTCGCACCGCGTAAACTTTTCGAATTAAAAGTTAAGCTTATACGGCCGTTGTAATACCAGCTATTCTATTCGAGCAATATCTGAACGTTTTAAATTTTCACCTAGACTTGTTTTTATTGTAAACGATTTTAATGAGTGCTTTTTGCGTCGAAATCTCCTTTGTAAGTTTTATAGCCGGCATTATCACACGTTTGCGATAAAAAGAGGGATAAAGATATTCTAAAGCCATGAGTACATCGCTGCTCTTCTTTTATTTCCGCGCCGGTTAATTCAGTTTTCGCTGATAAAAACTTCGGAACGTGTAATGCAATTAGATTGGAAGTCTGCGTAGCGCGTGGGAAAGTTACATAATAGTAGAGAAAAAAAAGTTGTTTTGTTACCGACGTTTTTATTAAAAACTTTTTAAAAATAGTAAGTTTAAAGGCAATACAATTTATTCACTTAGAGTTCACTTGTAAATTTACATATACACAAAAACAATACTTTTTAGTTTTATTTGTCAAGATGCAATATTAAATGATATAAGTAATTAATAAAAATTAATTTAACTTAATTAATTTAATGTTTCAATATTCAAGTTGCTTCTTAATCCAAAATTTATCCTGAAATTCCGCCTAAAGAAGAACTTCAATAGCATTGTAGTAATTTAGGATCCTGCAAAGTAATTCTTCACAAATAAATTTCAATTGTTCAGTTTAAAATTTTTCGGTAAAACTTAACAGCTCTATAGCTGTTGTTTTCAAATTTTCAACTTTTCCAGTGTTCAAAAAACAAAGAGCGTCTCTCGCCTCGCCTAAATTAACTTCGCTTATATCCAATATCGGCTTTTTTGGTGGCTTTATTTCAAACAAAGATGCAAACTGAGCTTTGAGTAGTTAGGACTAAACTAAAACTAGTTTGTGGGCTAAAAGCACTTCATTACCCTTGACGATGAGTTTCTAGTCATTGAAAAATTTTCACTTTTGTTATTTCTAACGAATAGCAGAACTTTTTGAGCTGAAGTATTATTTTTCGATATTCTAAATATTGCTATTTTAAGTCGGATTTTTTTAAAGAAAAAAAAAAATAACCTTCACCTCTTTACAGCCAAATTGAGGGTCTTAGGTACTTAATTGACGAAACTAATGTATCAGTATATAACGGAAAAGGTAATATAAAATGATAACACTTTTGTGTTGACCTTCACTATAAAAAAAATATTTAAAATATTAAACTATTTTCTTACTTTAAAATTTATTATTACAAAATATCTTCTTCTATACTTCTTGTTGTATAACAACTTTTGATTTTTAAAAATTACATTAATTTAGATTTAGATAAATAATGGTTGAAAAAGTCATCAAAATACTTATTGAAAAATGTATACTGTATGTGTGTTATGAGAATTTAAATGTATTTGTGAAGGTTTATATCACTATATCTATAGTTATATTATTAAAAAAAATTATGTACAATTTATTTTTTTATTTTTAATGATGTAGAATTTTTAATTGAAAAAACTTTTTATGATAAGAGTTCATTAAATAACTCTTTCAATTCTAATTATTATACTCTTTCTCTGCTTTATATAAAATTAAATGTTTTTGTGCTTTATTGTGGTTCAGTTTTCATAATAGCAACTACAAGTATTATTAACGTATTGACCTTGTTTTTCAAATACTGATTACTTGCTTTCTTTGAATTTAATTATGTCATTCACGACATATTGCCAATTAACTTTTGATAACATCCTAATTTGTCTCAATTAAAGACAAACGTAACTTCAGATTGAAAACATGCAATCGTTAACGTTTTACAAACCAGTAATTTAAAAAAAAGTCTTGATTCAAGTAATTATTCGAATAATTAGGTTTTCATTATCTTCAAATTTTTAGTTTTATTTTATTAAAGTTTGTGTTTATTATATTCCATAAGAGTTTTATTCTGACAAAAATAACATCAACAAATTCTTTACCTAATTTATTATAAACAACTTACATATTACTTAACGACATTCCATCATTTCTCCTAGGCAACATCAAACTTTATCGCCCACAAATAACCAAAACTAAACCATCAAGGCGCACATCCTTGCGCGTCACAGACCAAGAAACATCACCATTATCCGAGCTCATCCGATTCATCGACCATAGAGATCAGCGGCTCGCGCAAGATAAAGCATCGACATCATTACGGACAAGATAATGAACACGCTTCGCCGGCTCGGCAATGCCTCACGCTATTCGCATAGGTACGTGTACGACTTTTTCTCCGTTTCTCGACATAGCTTGTGCGCCGCCAAGCTGATTTATAATCCGCTGCGCACGCTCTGGCCTCTCTCCCTTTTTTTTTTCACTCTACACGGCGAGTTTTCTAAATCGCGCCGTTTTTTTTACGTGCGGCTTTTTCACGCCGCGCTGATCGCCGCGGCGCGATTAATGTCCGGCATGGCCATTTGTATTCGTTCTTTTTTTTCAGCGGGTTTTATGCGGGATTTCGTTCGGATTCGAGAGGGGTTGAAAAAATAATGTGAAAAGATTAGGCTGATTTGTTCTACCGAAAAAATTGTGATGTATTAATATATATATTCTTTTGTAAATTCTGCGGTGATGTTTTATAAATAGCTGGATGGGCTTCAAAAGATGTGGTCGATTAGAATTTTTTAAGCCGGAGCAATCTCATACTTATACTACTTAAGGAGATTGATTATCTTGCTTTTAAGTGTTGGTTTTTCTCGAGAATAATGAGATGAGGTATCTTCGAGTAAACTTTGGTTACATTTACGATGTTGATTTAAGAAAATTGATGTAAAAGATTTTATTTTTATATAATTTATTATCTATAAACTTTTTATTTATATTATCGTTAGCAAGAATAGAAAATTAAAATAGAAATTGAACCAAGTTGTTGCTTCATTATTTTTTTGATTAATTAATTTTTAGAAAGTTTTATTTATACTCTCCTTTTCATGTCTTAAAGTCAAAAACTGTTGATTTGACATTAGAAAAAAATATAAAAATATCGATCGCACATAATAAACTATTAAATTAGAGTAATTGAAAATAAACAAAAACAGAATAATTTAACAGTGCTAGTTTTTTTTAATTTTTTGGTAAACACTGTTAGTAGAAACACAAATTTCAGTTTACTCAAATCGATATTATTTCAATATTCAATATTTCTTTATTATTATTTTGTTATGATAACTTATAATAATAAATAATAAATTTTATTTTTTATTAAGTTTTATTTTTTATTTATTATAATAATCATTTTTTACTTTAAATTTAAACTTTTGTCATAATATAAAAGTTCATTTTAAAAACTAAACATGTATTAGTATTTTAAAATTTTAATACTTAAGCCCTTTTCTGCTCTAAAGTTTAAGCATTTTTGAAAATTTGAGATAAATGATTTAAGAGAAAAAAATTTGAAAATATAAAATTAGACAAAAGCATAAAATACCACGTTCTCTTAAATTGAATTAATAAAATCGGTCTTTTCTGAAGTCACGTTTTGAAGATCATTCGTGAATTTGATTTCATCCATTAATTCAGCTCAGATTATAGTTTTAACGATGGATCTTTAATAGGCCTACCCTAGAAAACTATAATTTTAGTGCATCGGATATATTCAAATCCATCGATCGATCAAGAAGACATGATTATCAGAAAGTTGTCCTATTATATGTGGAATTACTCATATATACACAGTCTTATATATTTTTATGTTAGATTTTGAATTAAACGAACAGACAATAACAGTGGTATTAAAGTAATTTTTTGATAAGTAAATCTTGCGATGTATTCCATAATAGAATTAGTGGATACATAATATACAGTGGAATTTACAATGAATATTAAAATAAAAGCTTCTAACCAAATTAACATTAAATTTTTTATTTCTTCTATATAATTAAATAATCCATAAATACATGGTTTTGTTTTTAACGAAATAAAAAAATCAAAATCCCTCACCAAATCTAATAAACTGTTTATTGCATTAAATATAGTCAACACACAAACAGCATTATCTACTTATTTAAGTGCTCTCATTGCTCCCCGTTGCTCAGAATTACTTTTCAAATTAAGAGCCAAGTATTCAGGAGTTTTCCGCTTATAATTACTGCTCTACCTCCCGTCAGAAATTGCGGAAAATGTCAAAGAAGTAAAACATCATGACAGAAAAGACTGTACACGACAAAATGAAATTCTCTTAGGGATTCATGTAAAAACAAAACTTGATAAAAAAATTAATTTTGTTTTAAAAATATGTTTTTATTTTTGGTCAAGACTTATTCTAAAAGTTTTAGAAACAACAACATTAATCAGATTAAAAAAAAGTAATAGTATGCTTTGAAAATAATGAGAAGAAGTAAATTAAAAAACGAAACGAAATAGTTCAATTTTGTTCGGTGGACAGTCCATGAAACCTTTTCTACCGTTGCAAGGATTTTCAGAATAAGAGATCTGAATAATACAATGTCCTTACTTTTCTCTCTCTCTCTCTCTCTCTCTCTCTCTCTCTCTCTCTCTCTCCCATTTCCTTTCTCTTTCTCTCTTAGAAGTAATTATCCTGGCGAATCTCAAATTTATCCTAGCGTTATTTTGTCGTGGAGCTCGACGAGATCCAATAAATCAAATGGAAGCCTGAGCGATATATATCTGGACTTTTTCCTCGACTTCCTGTCGCACGATCCAATTTCCTAGATCGTTTCTGTGCGTCGAGAGCTCACAAAAAAGCCTGATCAATAAATGTAAATAAAGCAAGAAGTCCATATTAACGGCGACGACTTCCCTTTTCACTGACGTGCTTTGGTTAAGTTAATACTGACATAATCAGTTATCGGCGGAGCTAAGTAAAAACGTTTCTAAGGTTTCTCTCTGACTATTTTTATAGCTTCTTTTATATATTTGAATTTCATCAATTTAGTTGTGTACGAAAGAGATTAGTGTTTATTAAAATTTTAATATTTCATTCAGATGTACATTTATTCATTTAATTTAAAATATTGGCAAATGATGATAAGTAAGATTACTTCGTTAATTCAAATTGACAAGTTCTGATACACAGCGTACTATTAATGCATTATCAAGTTAATAGTTAATCCTTCATTGAATTATGAAAATAATTTGATTGAATGTTAGCTTTCAAAATGAAAATGATGAAATTTTACACAGATATACACGTTGAAGCTACCAAACAGAACATTGTCATATTTCACATTTTAGAATAAAATATAAATCAGCTTTAAAGTAGCTACATCAAAATGCTCTTACCACGATAATAATCAATTTTGACTTGATCTAAATAAAAAATAAATGAAAAGTATCCCAACAAATCGATACTAATAGACAATCCATTTCGTAATATGGAGGGTTCATCATAATAATATCGAGCTGATACCAGTCGAGAGGAATATCAGTTTATTTTACAAAAATAGACAATTTCTCTATATGCTCTCTGAATTCGACTGCAACAGTATCAGGATTTTTGAGAAATATACCACAAAAAAGAAACAAATTTTTTATTCTGCTCAACGAATTTTTCAGTAATTCAAATTTTTTATTCCTTATCATACATCATTTAAAAGACAAACACCCGCCTCACAAATGTCTATCTTTATCTCCGTAAACAAAACTCAATTTCAATCCGCAATAAAAAAACGTGACGCAACGAAGCTATGAAGAACCGTCCGATTACTTTGCCTTAATGAAGTAAACCGCGGAAAGAGGGAAAAATAACAGCGACAGCACCTCCAAGAGAAACAAGCCGCGAGAAAGAAAGCCAGCAGTCGGCTTTTATTTTCACTGCGACATCTCTTTATAATTTGCTCGCGACGCAGTAGACTTTGTTTATCTCGGTCGCGTCGTCGGCGCAGCTGGATGGGACGTTAATTACAGGCGCGCGTCGCTTCAAGTGCAGAGGAGCTCGCGCATTTAAAGTTCACTTGACTTTGCGCCGTCTCCCGAGAAGCAGTTCTGTCTCTCTTCTTTCTGTCACCGAATATTAGCGGGTTAACTTGGAGAAATAAGAGAGGCGAAAAAAAAAATGACTCGCTCCTTTGAGAGAGAGTGGATTAAAGCGACCCGGAAGTTGTCGCGCTGAGATTTAGGCTGATGAATGGAGTCGCTTGTATAAGGAGTGAGTTTGCGTTAAATTTTTTAAGGAAGTGTATAGCTTAGTTTCGACTAGAACTGATTTTGAAATTTATTTACTTTTTATCATCTTATTTTTATTGTTTCCGTTATGAGCTGGGTTATAGCTATCAGTTTAGAGCCAAGAAACTTCATTTCCGCATAGATTAAAAGGGTGCTCCAAGTTTATTTGGTAAACAAGAGCGCAGCCTCTGTTCGAACTTTGCTTGGCAAACCTTAAGTGGGCCATAAACCTTCGGCGCGCATACACAAACGCGAACATTTTCAAACAATTATATACATCCCCGGAGCACTCGAGCCCGGCGTCATGTTTGCACTTCGATAACTCAGCCCAAGAAAGCTTTATCAATACTTCCCCCCTGCCAGGAAAGAAAAAAAAGGAACGATCCACTCTTACAACAGCTGTAACGTCGCTTAACCTTGAAACAACAAAAAAGGGGGGTGGAAAGCTCGTGACACGGTACTTCACTATTTGCCTAGAGTGTATTTACTCGCGGTCTTAATAACGCCTCGATTGATCGGTCAACATATCGATGTATAATTATAATTATACGCGCGGATGATTCAGAATTCATGAGGCCGGCGGGGCGCGGTAAATATTTTACAAGCCGAGATAACGAAAATTGCTTTTACCGGCGCCCCCCGCCTACGCGACATCATCGCCGAGTGATCGAGCGAGGAGGCATGCAACGCTGAATTATTTATAATTTTTTGCGCCAAAGAAAAACTCGATGATTTACGAGCGCTCCTCGTTATCGAACCGGAGCGATCTTCCGCGCTGCGAAATGCTAATCCGAGGAGCTTGTCTTTTTTAATTTGGCGCGCGAAACAGTGCGTGAATTCGCGAGATTGTAGGAGCGTATTGGGAGGAAAAAAGTTTTTAAAGCTTCTTCAGCTGGTTTAACGGCACTTTCGAAGCTTAATCGTTAAATCTTTTTACTCGCGCGGCACGCGCGCGCGACGAATCCGGGCGTTAAACTTTATGAAAACTGAAGTACGCGGGAATAAAAGTTTGCACGAGTGTAAACGTGGATTAAGTGCGTAGATTACATGCGATTTTCAGAATTTTACACTAGAGAGGCCCGTAAAATTTTCAGTATGATGGCGAAACGCCAAGTGCAGTTAATACGCCGGGGATGCGCCGGGTATTTGCGATGCGCGCGCGCGAGGCGTCATGTGGCTCGTGTAGATTGGCGCGGATTTTTCGAGCTAGCTTGTTCAATTTTTTTTTTAATGGGTTTAAAAATATTGAGTCTGAAATATGGTGTCGCATTTTCGAAGAGTATCACTTATCAGTTTTAAGCTGTTGATGTGATTTTCAATGGTCGGCTTATTTTTGTAAAATAATGTTTAATGTTCGTTTGAATCAATGAGTTCGTGCGAATAATTACTGTTTAATAAACTGATAGGGCGATTAGGTTTTTAATTAAATGTCAACTTGATTTTATAACTCAGATAATCGTTAAATTAAAATATTATCAGTCATATAAAATGAATTTCATTAATTTTATTATGAAAATAAACTTAATATTTGATAAACGTTATTTAAATAATAATTAAAATTTATTTTATTAAATAATGTTATGATTTAATATCCCATAATATTTAATTTAGTCTTTTCATAATAAGTATTTTTTAAAACTAGGAATTTATGATACCTAGTTATTTTTATATTTTATGAATGTGAAGGAATTCAAGTTATTCCTTGATCTTTGACCTACATTTTAATTTAATTTGTAAAATAATTTAAACGGAAAACTAATTAAGAATGGAGAAATCTCTAAGCAATTTTTTTTTACTACTTTCTGAGAAAACAGGAGTTAAAAAATTTAATATTTAAATTTTTTCCCACATTAATTAGTTACTAAATAAAGCACAAAACGCAAACATCAAAACCTCATTCAAAATACCAACATAAATTAATTTCAGCTCCTCGAACAAGATTACATTCTTCCAAATTCAAACATTAAACCAGTCAAATTAACCACAAAAAAATCTCAAACCAACTTGCTACAACCAACTAATCAATCCTTACTCTCTGTAACGGACAGCCGTTCGTGTATTATTAACTAACCGACACGCGATTTACTTGCGCGTGAAAATCCGCACTCCGCAATTCAATAACTAATATGCCCTCAACTATCAGCTGCTATTCGTATCTATGCAAGCTCTGGGCTCGTGGCGAGATTCGAAGCTAATCACCTAAGTTATTGGATTACTGAGGATCGAACAGAGTGATTGTAAGAGTGCTTTAGTTACGGCTAATCACTAAATCAAATACAAGAATGAAGCTTGTTTGAAGGTTTTTGTTGAATATTTTATGGTGGTATTGCTCGGTCTGACCTCGATTGAAATTTGATGTTCAACAGACCTTCAGAAATTTAACTAAAGCATATTTTGGTACGCTCGGTAATATGTTATAGTTACCGCAATATTATTAATTAGTATACAGTATGCCGCGCTCCGCAGTTTTCAACGAGTCAACAATGTCGCATGCATCCTTGACACTTTATAAACAATTGACCTGTATTAATTGAAAATTTCCCAGTTGAACGACCATCCCTCTTTCTGTCGCAATAATTCCGTACAATTTCTGCTGCTACAAGCGACGCGTGCCAATAACACGGTCCATTTCACCTCCCCTTCCCTTCGAACATTTAAAATAATACGATTCCAAAAGTATTTATAGACCAAACAATTTTTCAGAGCCGAGCTTTCACTACATTTCTCAGGATATATTCAAATAAGTCGGCCCTTTTTCACGTTACCCCACCCATCCCTTAAAAAAAAAAGATCACCCCTACGCTCCCCCGTTAAACCCGTTCAAATAAATAGCGGCCATTAATCAGGCGGCCCGGCGAAGCCCAAAAATCGGCCAGAGATGCGATCATCGCCAATAAATTCGGAATAAAGATTCCGCGCTGTCGCGGGCATTTAGCACCGCGGGTCGAGCTTTAAGCGATATTGCGTGCCGAATTGCGCACGCTTGAACTTCTCCGAATCCTCCTGTAAGCAAGGAGGAAAGTCGACAAAGGCGGCTTTGAATGGGTGGCTGTGTGTGTGTGTTTTTGTATCAGGTGGCGCGGCTTTGAATGGAGAAGCCTAATTCTTTGGGATAAGAAAAGGGATCTGGCGGATCAGCTTTGTTGCGCGGGAGCTGCCACAATGGCCGGGAGATTTTGTTACGCTGGACTGAAAGTATATAATAGTTGGCGTGACAACGATCAATTTAAATTAGGGTGGATGGAGCTTGCGTGCTTTTATTTTTGATAGATTGGTTAAGTAGAATGGAGCTTTTATAGTGTAGTTTCAAAGGGCGTTTACTTAAGCATTTGAAAATGTGTTTGCTTTGGGTGAAAGGAAGGAAAGAAGTCAATGACTCTAGGGTAAAATTGAGTATTACTCTGGTAAAAAAATTGGTCACGTTTTCTGCTCGGTCGACTAATTTCTGACCCGGAAAGCAAATATTTTACCATAATCTATTTAGAATTATGATGAATGCTAAACATTAATCAATTTGTAATCTTAAATATACTTACAAATTAATTTATTTTATTTTAAATCCTACATTATTAGTACATGAAAATTCATTATAAGTGTTTATCTCCTTCGCAGAAAATGTTAGCCAGTATACTTCCAGGGAGTTGTATCTCTTACAAATAAGCTGCAGACCCGCCCTCAGGATTCTCTCTTTCTTTCTGTCGCATACACCACACACACACGTACACGTGTGCATGTAAACTTTAAGAGACACAGCCTGAGTTAAACTCACTAAAAATAAATGAAATATTTTTACTTTAAAAAATTGAAGAACATAATTTTTGTTAATTTAAAGTTTTTATATTTATACGAACTATACATTTTGGAACATTGAAGTGGTTATTATTGTGCACCAAAACCCTCATAATACTCACTCTAATTTTGAATCTTGTACCTACTTACCACGAGTTTTTGAGCTAACGGGCTCATTAATTTCTACAAGATCAAGCTTAAAATCCTCCTTGAATGTAATACTTGCAAAATCTATGGGTTACATTTTGAAGAAAAAAATTATTAGATACACTTACGAACACGGAATTTACTTTCAAACCCAATATAACTAATATTTTGCACATGATTGAATCTAATAATTATTTATTAATTTTTTACCAAAAAAGTAATCCATAGATTCTGTAGTATTACTCTCAAGGATTCTATCAAAATCGGTCTAGTATAAATTGGTGAACTGGTTGGCTCATAAATTCGTGGTAAGTGACTACAAAAACCGAAATTCAAGATTTCTTACAGTAGCAACTTTATATACAAGTTTATATTATTAACTAAAATTATGTCTTACGGTTTTGAAAAGTAAAAAATAATTCATTTATTATTAATTATGCTGAGTTTAACTTATGCTGGGTCTTATAATTTAAGATAAATGTATGCATAAAATATTAATGCTCTTTTTAATCATTTGATCTTTTTCGAAATACTTATAATATACCGTCAAATCAATGTTACTCTACATTCAACGCAGTCTGGGAATATTTTGCCTAGAAATCACCTTTAGCAAGTTCTCTAGAATAATATTTTTAACATTGTAGTGATTAATTTATCAGAACAGGATTGTTGTTCTTTGTTCGAAATAATTGTAAATAATTTATAGTCCTTTAAGTATGCTTGTATCATTAAAAAAATATTTCTTGTTTAATTATAAAAATAATATAAACATAACGTATAAAAAAGCCGTATTGATAACAAAATTTCATAAAGTTTCTTTAAATTATAGCGTCAGTTTCAATTCACAATTCAAAGCACAACACATTCGAAGCGCCGATCCTACATCGAATTACCAAACACTCATTCCAAGTCTATTATGCAAATTTATTTTTCGCTCGCGAAAAAAACGCGATCATCCCGTGCCCGCGGCTATTTTTAGGCCGCGCGCAATGCGCGAAACGTGCGCGGCCTCACGTGTATATACCGCTTATTCTCCAAGGTCTGGGTTCCCCTATGTATTACGTGTACATAGCCGTATTCGTTGATCGGCTGTTTCGTTCCGTTGAGGTTACCCTTCTGCCGTACTGTTAAAACATTTAGCGCTGCTCTCGTTCCACTATTTTCGATAAGCGATAAACTTAATCAATTAAAGTAAGCCATTGGGATTTGATTTCTTCGCGGGACGATATTTTTTATTTTTCTTCGACGTTTAATGTCATTAAAATCGATATTACTCGGCTTGGATTAATTTTAAGGCGCTGATAATGCTGTGACGAATAGATCTGTCAATAAAAGCTAATGAAGGATGAGAAAATAATTGAAAGGTCTACTGTCGAAACAAGGCATATCAGCTTCTTCATAAGCGTCAGAACGTAGTAATTAGTCATTTCATAATCGACCTTATGTCAAAACTGATATACAGCTTGTTTTAGAAGTAGCTCTCTTCTGTAATTGATCACGTTAAAGTGATGATACATCAATTACGTTAATTCGTTTAAACATAAATATTCTCGAGTTTCAAAAATAATTTGATCCAGTTTCGACGTACGAAGCACGAATTGCAATTCGTTAATACAAGCTTAAATACACGGTACACTAAAACACGCTGACTAAGTCTATTGTTATAGCTTGATAATTGTTTTTGTAAAGATACATTATTTTCTGCTGTCGAAACAACTCGAAGCTTAATTGTAAAATGGCATCATTTCCAACCATTGTCATGTCATTTATTTAATTACTTCAGACTCAGCCTCCATTGTGACCATCCGCTGCTATATCTTATTTTTCATTGAACTCACCAAGAATCCATCCCAGAAGAAAATCGTACCGGTAACAAAAGGCCATTGTTTCGCAATCCAAACGAAAACTTGGTAATAAACCCCACTCCTTATTACAATACCTAATCCCTATTTCAAAATGCTTAATTAATTACCTTACATAACAAAGCAACCTTCCACCTCCACTCCACCTTTCCACCCCCCAGCAAGCTCCAGTATCTACAAAATAAATACGCGCAACACCTATTACCCTCCTCCCAACCCCTCCCCCGCATTCCGATCGATACTGCCACTATCTGCGTGTGTCAGGCATGAATATTCGGCTAATCCAGCTGGCGTCCGTGTGTATATCATCCAGCTAATACGCGAAGCGGAGTTCCGCGGGGGTATCACGTGACAACGTCGCAGATAATACGTCGCCGTTGTCATTGTCCTCGTCACGGAAGCAAATATACATCCTGGGCCCCAAGTACAAGACGCCAGAGCGCGTAGCGTCTTGCTTTCTCGCTTACATCGGGGGTGTGAGGGATCTTCCGTTTCCATTAAGGAGTTGGATAGAGACCGGGAGGCGGGCGAATGCCGGAAATCGAATGGACGTGAGAAGGAGGTGGAGGAGGTGGTGCGGGATTGGCGCTGGGAGGGTTTGCCGTTAAGTGGGCGGATGAAAAAATTCTTTGGTGGGTATTGGTTTTTGGATGGTTTAGGCAGTGGGTGGGTTTGGTGAAATGATGACGCTGCGGAGTGTTGGTGGAGCTTTTTGCGCTTTTACGATAGTGGTTTAAAATTGAATTGAGGCTTTATTGGTACTTTATTCGACGAGTTTCTGCGAAGCGTTTTTGGGTTACTTGGAACTATTCTGTGACTGTAGATTTGTAATTTTGAAGTTCGGTATGCTTGTATTATAAGAAAATTATTTGTTTCGTTATTGGAGTAAAATAATAAATTTAAAATTTTCTTTAATAAATGTAAGTATAAGTTTAAGAACTTTAAAAAGCTTCCAAAGGGACCTTAACATCTTAAATTTATAAACTTAAGTTTCTAATTCAATTTCGAATTCGAAATAACCATGAAATACCTAAAAAATGACCCCAGCATCTAATGAGAGTCTAAATTTGTATTTCTATTTTTGAGCGCTTTCCTGTTCAACGATTTTCTATTTGTAAAGTTCGAGGAAACCTTCCCTTTTCGTATACGTAATTCTCCGCGTGGACCGTTCAGTTAACGATCCCCGTCTTTTCAGCTTAGCTTGATATTGAAGTATCAATGTCAAGCGATGGTCAAAAAATAACAACCTGTATCAGGTTAACCGAACAATAGGTTTTTTTTTTCATAAAAATGAGGTCAGCAAAGACGAGGCCGAGCTATTAATATTAAGCCGAAGTAAGAGAAGACGATGTTTGTTTTCTTTTTGCTTTTTTTTGCAGCTCGGAAAGAAAGAGCACGCTTGTCAGATTATTTTTGCACAGATGTGCCGGTTCGTCGACGCCCAGCGGACAGCTGTTATGTTACAAGAACTGGAGCGTATAGGTGTCTATAATTTTAATTCAATTCTTTTATTAAGAGTATCGACGAGATAAAGCATTGCAATTATTTTGCTGCAGTAAAACGTTCGAAAATAGTAATATATAACAGTAAAACGTACGAAAATAGAAAATAGTATTATTCTTCTTGAGCAGTGACGCAATTTTTCTAATTTTAATTTGTACAGTAAATTATAAAAATATATTGAGCATAATAAAACGCATAATTAAAATTATTGTGCCATTAGACTGTTAATAGAAAACTTCTTTTATGAAAATTACAAAACCTCAAATTAGAATCTATGTAAAGTACATATCATTACCTAGAGCATAACACGAAAAAAAATGTCTCCGGTGTCTCTAGGGAAATTCAAGAATGAGATGGTAAAAGTTTCTTAAATAACACTGAAAGCATCTGTATACCTATACTCTCATACGTGCAGCCATCTTATCGGTATCGGACTAGTTCCTCTGCCGCGCATCCACTTCAAGGATGTGCAGAATTGTTTAAAACTCTGACCGCATTTTTACGAGACTTTCAGGAAATATATACGTGAAATGCTTTTCAAAGCTCTAAACAATATGATATGGGCTACACAGCTTTTCTTTTGAACCGGATTCTCATACGCATCCCAAGGGTATTTTTTCAATGGCTCAGCGAAAAATGATAACTGAGATGATGCGTGTTAAGACTTTATGACTCATATTTTATCCTGCTTCCTTGGAATGTTTCCACGTTGATTTTACAGTAGCATAAAATATCATTATATTAAATTCAGTAGTGTAAGTTCTGTCTCTTAAAACTAGATATAAGCTTCATAATTCAGTCCCACGACAAAACAAACAAACTCAAAAATCACGTATTTTAATTAATCAAATAGCTTAAAACGCTTCACTACCCACCAAACACCCATTAACCTACAATCCACGATTCCAAACCGCTCTCCCACAGCCAGCCGATTGAAATTCCGTTCACGCATCCCACGATCACTTAGGTACTCCGCGCGGCCAAATAAAACCGATTCAAATAAAGCGCGCGCCGATAAAAACACTGCATGGCCCCTATCCCACCTCCGCTCATAAAACCTCATTAAACTACATCCCTGTGTAAATCCAGCTCCACCTCGAGATACCAGCAGCGTAAATTCATTAAGCAAACGCGTCAACCCAGCGTCCCCTGCATCTCCCCCGCTATGCATGAAGGGAGAGCCGAAAGCGCACCTCGCTGATCCATTATGGAAACAGCGCCAATTCGGACCGCAAACGCGCTGCGCTTTTATCTTTCCCGCAGGGCCGCCCGGAAAGCCGTGGAGAGATCTTGCGATTTTTCGATTTTTCCGGGCTGAGGTTATACGTGAGGCTTTTTTCGACGAGGAGCGCGCGCGTTAGTGCGTTTGTTTAGCGCTCGGCGCGATAGCTTTTTTGATGGCTGGTCTCGGGACTTAAGCGAAAGTTTTTTTTTTTCAAGGAGAGTCGTAAAACGGAGTACTTTGTTTTGTGATGCTTTTTTTGGTAATGCAGGTGGTTGTAGGAAGAATGCTGTTCGCTGTTTTTTCGTGAGGGAGGACTGGCGGATATGGAATTGCAGAGATATGTTGCGGAAATTAAAAATTGAAAAAAAACGAAAATTTTTTAGAAATATTCCATTTTGAGTTCTTTTAGATTTTTTCAATGATAAGCTCGAGAATGCATCGGAATATTGTTCTCTGTTCAAAAAGAAATCTATGTTTCTGGAAGACCAAAGCACTTTCTAAATTGGAAATATTTATGAAACATTCAAAAACATTCTACGTTTACATTTACGAAAATTTTGTATTGATTTTATCTGTGACATGAATTTTACATAATATTATGTCTAACTTTTTTAATTTAAAAATTACTATTACTAAACAAACAAAACGTAAATAATTCATCTGATCCCTATAACTATCACCAATAAACTGGAACAACATTAAATAATAAACAACCATCATCCACGAAATCATTCCACTGCAAAATAAATCGATTATAACCCATGCAATACCCCCAGCCAGCGTATCCTATTTATAAAACACGAAGTCAATTTTAAAATAGAATAAATCAAATCAATGGTTATCATCCATACCCGATAACCCAATGTATTTCATACTTTGCCTCGAACCGCGCCGCCGGCCAAAAAATCCCGGCGATACGCTATCCGCTAAATGGAATATATTATTTACAAGGGAAATCCTCGTTCCGTTCAATCACTTTTAAAGCGGGCCGCAGAGAAAAAAAAGGAGTCCAGGAAAACATTCGAGTCACGCGTTCAATTTCCTGATTCCACCCGCGGCGAGGCTCGTACAGAAATGACGCATCGCTAACCCCGCCGAGGATATTCATTCCGCTCGTTAGCGATTCATTTCTTAGATTGAGCTTGCGCCGGCTGTTGAAATGTGGAAATCATTGCCGGATTGTCCGCTTTTGTATAGCTATGAAAAATGTCGGTCTTTAGACGACATGTAATTAGAGTTTCCTTACGACGTGTAACGTTTGGATCGACAGCTTTGATATTAAGGTTAGCCTCGAATGTAACGCAGGCAGTGTTTGATCTTAATTTACTCCGAAGAAGTTTCTTTTGCGTCTGGAGCTCGATGAAGTATGTGTCGTTCGGAGCTTAAAGTTTTTTCCCTGGCAGCGAGTGTGGCTGATAGCTTTATGGTCTTAATGCACATAAATCAGTTTTGGAAGCCAGTATACACGCGGATGAGTGAGAGGTTCTCTATTAACGCCTGATTTCGCTCTCACGTTCGCGCCCGGCGCTAGCGTCGGAAATTAGGGTGATAAATAATGACAAAAATAAAGATTTATCATATCGTAAAAGATAAAACATCGATGCAATATTTCAAGGCCCCTAATCAAGTTGTTATTATGGATAAAAATTTTCCGCGATACGAGGCTGACTCTGTTTATTGGAATTTTACCTTTTACACTGTAAAGATAAATTTTGTAAATTTATTCGAAAACAGTAAATAAATTTGAGTTTGTTACTGAAAATCATTTTACGCACTAAAGCTCCGCTCGAAAGTGTGAATAAACCTTATATATTCAAGTGCCAAGAGCGCGCGTATTGTTGTTCCGTTTCGATAGAATAATAACGCCCTCGTTACGCATACACTGTCGCACGTTACTGCGGCATTTAACCATCATACAGATCCCACTATAAAATGTTTCTATAAAGCCTAAGCCCAACGATCTTTATGATTACGGCGCAGCCGCGCGTTGACTTCTCAAACGTCAAGGTGAAATTTAGGGTACACCCGTTGTACCAGCGACACTTAAACAATTATACTCGCAGCCGTAGAGACGTCAGTGAGATAGAATAGCCGAACGACTAAAAGAACGCTTCGCAAGGAAATCCGGCTCTTTCATTGTCCATCATTAAAAGGAAGATAGAAGCTCGTTGTTACCGGCGCCATTGTTCGGGGGATGAAAAAAAAGCGAGCGGCTCGGATTGATTGCGCCTCGTAAAAATTATTTTACTAGCTTCGATACAGCCCCGCGGCCATTAGAATATTACGGCGATAAAGCAGCAGGCGCGCGCGCGGCCGGGATTAATCCGCCTTTATCATTTAATTAAGTCATAAAAATAATTGCGCAGATTAGAGCATTTAATCGTCGAATTAGCATTGCAAAATTAATTCAACCGCTTTTCCTCGGCCCGCCGCGGAAAACTCGCCGAGCGATAATAAATCAGTCCCGCGGCGACGTTTAATTTAATTTATAATCAGCGCCGATTACAAATAATTAGCAGCCAAGAGCATTAGCATCTCCTCCCGCGCATGCACACACACACAATCTAAATACGTAATTTTCCGCGCGGCCGGAATTCGATCAGGAACGGACTTATCGCTCGTATAGAAACAGCCAATGAAGTTTCTGAATTATCCCGCTGCAAGCTCTCGCAAGCTCGCGCATTTCCCTGGGGCGGTAAATGGTATACGTCGCTAAAGTTGAATCACAACTTTATAAATATGCATCGGCGAAGTTCGCACGCGCGCCCTGTAAAGCGCAAGCGTATATATATAGGCGTGTGTGCTGTGCGACTGCAGTGGGAGAAATTGTATTAGAGACGGGCGGAATCGGATGATTAGCCTTTGCGCGACGAATAATCGACGGGTGAAGATTGTTGAGGCTGGGTTGATTTTGTTTTGTTTTATGTAATGTTTATTCGTTACTGAGAATAATTACTGAAAAGTGAAGATATTGCCAAGTTTTTATACAAATAGCTGTCATCGAGTTTGGAGTTTAATTTTTAAATTTTAGTAACATTATTGCGAAAATCTCTTTGTTAAAAGTTTTTTTTCCGCTTTGACTGTTTGTCAGTATCTTTGAAGCTTTTATTAGGGAAAAATTTTTAAATTAAAGTTATAAAGATAAAATGAGTCAAATGTTTTTAGACTCTCATTGTACTGAAAATCTCATTTTAAAATTACTCTCTATCTCAAACTGCTTTTGTTTTTACGCTCTTAATGCTACTGAATAATTAAAGTAGAAAAAAACATCCAAGCTCAAGATGCTTTTCAAGTTAATTGACGCATTAATTTTATACTCGCCGAGCAAGCTTGTCCAGCCCGAGGGCAGTAAAATCGGCAGAATCATTTCCTTTTTTCCTTAACAGCCCGCATAAATATTTTTACACCACAAATGCAGCAGGATAAAATTCAAGACGACCTCCCAAGCACCTTCATCAACAAGAAAAGCTTTTTAGGTCAAACGCATCCAATATTATCATATTCTCATTCCCCGCGTCCTTAATAAACCATTAGCCATCGGTCAATAACCCAAACACACTAGAAAGGAAGCAACGTTTACCCAGCACACCAAAAGCCATTCTCACAATATACCTAATCACCGAAAAATGTTGGCTCAGCCCCTCCCTGTGTACACAAGTACTCCACAAAAGCGCACCTCCTCATTGCCGCTTCGATACTAGACAAATCCAATTGCGCGTGCCGAAAACACGCCTGATAGTTTATCTATCCAGCCGCACGTGCCCAGCCTGTAACCAACACCGGATTTACACGCCTAATTAAGGCGCTCGGATTCGGCATTTCCCATTCGGCTATCCTTATCAGTACACGCGCGAAAAAAGCCACGAATCGCGTGCTTGAGATAGAAATCGGACGGCCCGCTTTTTTTTTTTACCGCGCTTGCGCGTGACGCGAATCTTGGGGACTCGTGTGTGCATTAGAGCCGGTTTTTTGCTATGCTATCGCAGGGGTGTATATGCTGCGAGCTTGCGTAATCTGTTGCGGTGTAAAATGGTTTCGTTTCTTGGCGCCACGAGCTTTGCTGGTCTTTGGAGCGAGGCTTGGAAGTAGAGGTGAACTTTAGCGGGAAAAAATTACGGTTATGCGAGAAGTTTAGTTTTGTAATTGACGCCGATGTCTAGATTAAGATTATGGGGTTCAATTAAAAGTTGGAAAGTGAGACAATTACAAGTATTACAAAACGCTTTTTAACTGCGAAAATAATAAGCGCGCTCATTTTTTACACGCTAATTGCAGTCGTAGGAGGACGGCATACTGCAATTTCCGCGCCGCGTGATATTGACGCACGGTGAATTCGTTTTGATCGGCTACTGATAAATTTTGACACGAGTGTAAAGGACGCTAATTACGAGATCGAGCACTTAAAATCACAATGAAACGAGCTCCCGTTTAAATGCCAGCCGGGTAACTGTACTTTGCAAGCTGCGGCCTTTATCGCATGATATAAAAAGTTTTATAATTCGATTATAAATATTTATCGGCAAAGTCCTGCTCTACTTTAAATATTTTCTGGGGTGTTATTATTATTATTTTTTTTTTTGTTCGTACATAATTAAAATATACAAAGCTGTTACTGAATATTTAGTAACTTTTACAATATAAGTTACGACAAGCTTTTAAATGCATTTAATGCGCGGCCGCGCTCGTTCGTGTAAAGCTCCCTTGTTTTTCTACATTTATTAACATAAAAAATTAATAAACGTAAACATAAAAGCGAAACTGTAATCTCTTCAGTCTTACCAGTACTCGAACAGTATTATTTGAGCTTTTTGTGATTTTTAACTACTTAATGTACACCTCGATAAAGTTTGTAATGAAAAATACTGCGCAAGCATAACACAAATCGCGAGAGACTTTGCCCTTACTTCTCAAAGTACACGAAAGCCAGACATAAAACGCATCAGAAAATTTTCCACCGCTTCCGGGTAAACAGCGCAATCACGCGACTAGCTGCGTAGCTCCTTCGACGCAATTTTAAAACGCATCCCGCCAACTTCTCCGTAAAATCTCTTATTTCATCATGCCCCCCTCCTCTATTTGTGTAAAAAAAATTAAACGCCGTTGAATATGAAAGTAAAATTTCACCCTCGATTCTCCTCCGCTTCCCCAGACATGAAAAAAGAACCGCAGCGCACGCTTTGCGCTTAAAAATTCCTCGACCTCGTTCCGGTGCGGAAATAATCGCTGTTAAATCAAGCGTTAAATTCTATCACCGTCCCTCGCGGCTACTAGCTCTCAGACGCTCCACTTTCCCTCCCCCTGGGCTTCCGCTATTATCAAGAATTTATCATTGTACACGAGGCGCGTAAATCGCGAGTGAACTTTTTACGACGGGCGTATTATCACCGTCAGCGCCGAGGACATAACTGAATCAGCGGCGAGTTCGGATGCGACGCGAAAAAAGCTTGCAAGCTTTACGGGCTCGTTATGGTCGGCGAGCTACGTGGCGTTCGCGGGACGCGCATTGCTACGTGTTTACGAGGAAGGACAGGTGAAATTTGCGTCGGGTAAGAAATACGAGTGCTAGGGGAGGGGGTTGGACCGCGGTACGATGGACTAACTGCGCGAGAGGGTTTTAAGGTCGGTAAGTTTGACCTCGAAAGTTCGTAATTACGTTAAATGTGCATGTATACGCGGGGAGAGGCGAAAAAGTTACGCAGCTGAATGCCGGCCGCCGCTGCGGTAGCTGAAAGGGACAGATTTTAAATCTTGGAAGCAGGCGGCGCCCCTGATGGCCGGGGAACTTTTTTAAATTCGCGTAATTTTTTTTTTTGCGGTCCGCGGAAGTTACCGGAACGGATTTTTCAAGCGAAATTGTTTCCATCGCGCCGGCTTTAGCTGGTAAATAAAGTATAATGCAGATGTATTTTTACAAGGTTACTGTATTTCTGACAAATATAAATAAGCAGCTTTCCGGATTTGTTACTTTGCAGATATTTATCCGCGGTTTAGTATTCAGGGAAATATTTCGTCCGAAAGTGTTTTTGGTCTGGGAACATATTTTCAAGGAGCAGTGTGCATGCATGAATGAAACCAATGCGTTTTTGTAAGATATTTTTTCGAATTTTTATTTGGAAAAAAAGCACTGATGCATATTTTGGAAGGGTATCAAAATGGATTGATTCAGGTGGAAAAATATGCATATCGATATGAAAAAATAACAGGAGGAATTTTAAAATTCTGTTAAAATTTGTGAAATTTGCATATTGTTTAAAATACACTTTCACGTGTGGTAAATTTATATTATTAATTCTAAAGCCTCTAGCCATGACGAACAGTTACTAACAAACTTTTAAAATTTCATCGTACATTCGTTAATAAAAAAATGTATCACTTAAAAAAATTAAGTTCTTAAGACCATCAGAATTATATATCTCTCTCCTGTAAAGAATAGTCGACCTTCATATAAATTATAGTTGCATTCTCTCTGTGCTGCGAATCGAGAAACACCTTTTCTGCGATTATAACTCATTTTCTCGAGTGTGCGCGGGCTAAAACAAGTTTATTATGTATTATGTATTATATAAATCAAATTTAAAAAAGGGGACACCGCAAATATCTCACTTTTACATAAATATATACAGGAGTGTAACTAGCAGACTTCGTCGCGCATGTGGAATCTTGTGATCGGCAACTATGACGGCGTAGACTTTAGCACTCCAACTTGTAAGCCATTACTATATCACTTAGCTAAAATGCCTTTGTTCATGAACGCTTATGCATAAGGGCACTTACACACACCCAGCTTACGCACATACACACAAACACCCTTGCACACATAAATACAAATATATTCACGCGTTTATATACATCACCCACCGCAAATTTACACCTATACAAACGTAAGCAGCTACAAACCTCCAGGCTTACAAATACCAACTCGCATTTCCTTTACCCGTTCGCGCATTCCGCGAGGACACCACAATACCAACCCTCTCCACAGCTCCGAAAAACCAGAGCCCGCAAACAGCCAAGTCGACGGAATTGAGCACGTATATGAATACCGAATGGATTGCGCGCTCGGCTTCTGGAAATTCAAAGATTTCCATACTCGCTCCCCCTCCCTCCTTCTTTTCATCCCGTTCCTCTGCATACGCGCCATTGTTTCGACCCTCGTTACACCCCCGCGCTGACCTCACTGCGCGAGTATCATCGGCCGAGCTGGAAAATATCGAGATGCCGAGCTTCTCTCGCGGCTCTTCCTTTTATTCGCGCGGAGCCGGCGAAGAATTGATTTATGAGATGGCGCTAGACCGGACTTCAGAAGGAAAGGGATGGAGCTCGTTGCGGTGAGGGTGGGTACACGCGAGACGCGAGCGCAATTTGGGAGGACTGGATTCGCTGGATTAATAAGACTTCCTTGTGGAGCTGGTTTAATGGAATTTATACTTCCGTTGACTATTGAGTGGGTATTAACGGGGTTTGTTATTATAGCTGAGATTGGTTGGATGTGTGTTTTATGTTTGGGATGCCGGTGACGTTGAGTGTTGTGAGAGTTTGCTCAAAATTCCATTAAGATTGTGTTAATAGATTGATTGGTTAGTGATTAACTTTGTTTTATTGTTTCGTTTTTTTAAATTATCGGTTTAGAACTGTTTGTTAATTAAATGACATAAATTTAGAAATAATGTTAGTGAGAAGTAGAATTAATAAAGAATAGAATTTTACTGTAATATGGTAAACCACGAGTGATGTTTATCTATAATGAATTTAATGCATAGCTAAGCACGCTGCTCTGTGTCTTACGTATACACGTCCGTAACTACTTGACTGGGGTCATGAATACATTGAAATTCTAATAACGGGTAATTTTAGTTATTAATGATTTAAATGTAAGTTACTCTTTGCGAGTTCGAGTTATCATACAAAGTTTCTCATAAAGAGATCGTTTCATGTTAATGTAATCGCTTGAATAACATAGCAAAAATGAGCTTTATCTGTGCTCCAGTTATGGCATTAATTACGCAAAATAATTTACTAATGCATGCACAGAATTTCTGAGTAAACCACTATTTATCACACGGAACCGAATAATTTATATGCAGCGTTCTAATCAGTCCCTGGTAATTCATATCCACGGTAACTTGTATCTAAATATGATCAAACTAAATTTTAGTCTAAGTAATCTAATGTTTTTTCGGTAGTTAGTAATAGTTGTAAATCACTGCAAACTATTTAATGCCTGCTCAGAATACATGATAATATCGTTTACTTTTAATCATTTACGGGAATGTTCAAAAACATATATAAACAAAAATTTGTATTACTCATATCTTTTATTAATTTTATAAATTCATTTAATTTATTACTCAGAGTTCACATTTTCCAAATTTTTTTAACTTTTAAGGGTTAGAACTAAAACAATAGTTTTTGTAATTAGAACATAAAGCTTTTCATCTTCGTGTTGAGATTTACAGTAACAATATTAGAAACTAAAAATTTTTTTTTGCACTTTACCCACACATATGTAATATTAAGCAAAAATATCCAACGAAAAATTTTAGTTCTCAAGCACCACATATGTGATAAATTTAAGACAGTATAAGAAAAATAATTTTATTCTTAATTTAAATATAACAACAATAGATTAATCGTCAATTATTCTCTAAATAATTAACTCAATAATTATGCTAGAATTGAGAAAATTTTCCCCACTTATCTAGTGTAATTAAATATCTTCATACTTCCAGGTAATTCCAAAAAAAGTGGAAATCCTGTCACTGAAACCACATCGCATGCCGCTATTAATCATCTCCCAAAATACAAACTCACCAACAAGCTCAAACAAACACGTCACTCAACCAAACAAAAAACCAAGGCCACAACTCCAGAGACTATCTCGAAATAACCAAAAAAGCCCGCCCCACGAAATCGTCTAATCAGAAAGCTTCCCCTCTGACCAGGCCGAACAAAAACCAAAACTCGATCGCCGATCTCCCTCCCCGATTGCGCTTCGTTAAAGTCCAAAGAGCAAAATCTCGCGAGCGCCAGCCCGCATGCAGAAATACACGCGAGAGATAGCCGCGGCTCCCTCGGTCTCGCGGGAGCGCTCGATAAACTTGCCGTCTTGTGAATAACGCCGCGGCTAAACGACACCTCTGGGACACGCCGGCCGAGGAACTTTGCATGCGACGCTGATGAGGGGGACGCCTCATTGTACAGCGCCTGCATGTGGGTGCTGTTGGATGCAGGCGTTGATAATTTTTTCTTTTTTTTTTGGAGTGGAGTTGGCGAGTGAGATGCGGAGGGATATTGAAAGTTAATGAGTAGAAAGTTTCATGTGGTTGAGAGGAAAGGTGTGGACTTTTATAGTGATTTTTAGGGGTATTGGGTAATTATTTTGGTGTGGGAGGGAATGAGACTAATTATGCTGGCTTTTCGAGTGAGGAAATCTTTGATGTTTTAGTGATGGATAAGTTGGGAAGTAAAGTTTTTTGGCTGGATGTGTACGTCTGAATCTACTAATATTAGAGTAGAAGAGGCGTAAATATTTCCTTGACTTTCAGTCACTTTCGAAGATGGAATGCTTCTATAAATTAAATGTCTTTTGCGATTTGAATAATGGTGCAGGTTTCATTCGTCTAACTTCGTGGGTGACTGACTGAGTTCTCTTTTATTTTATTCATTACTTTAATAAGACATTTCGAAGTTAAACTTTAAAAACCTTTGAGAGTTTCGTGCTTGAAAATAAAAGAAAGTTTTTTATCAGATAAAAGCTTGCGTCATTGGTTTCTTTAAAAAAATTAAACTTCGTTTTTTTTACTTTATTACTCTATACTTATTTTAAGAAACAGTAAATCAGAATATTTTTATTTTTAATACTATACATTACTTTTAAGTATCGGACTTTCTTGGATACTTGATTAAAAATTTCTTCAATAAAAGTTCATTCATTCTTAAAAGCTAACAAATCTTTTTTTCAATATACATAAAAATTGTGCAGTAGATTAATTAATAAAAGTTATAAAAATTTCTAGTTACTTCGGTACTTTGATTGTGTCATTTATATCCGAAATCATTCCTACCATCTAAGATATACCTTCCCTTTTTTACTCTATGCCCTTTCAAGCCAGTTAGTATTTTATTTCCAACTCTGCGACGTATTGAGATACACATCTAGATAGTGTCAATGTCATGCAGTATGAGAGGACGTACAAAAGTTGCGTTTAAAGATAAAGTACAACAAAGGCAGAAAAAGAGTAAAAACGCAAGAGAACATCGAAAAGTTGTAATGTGATGCTCCGTTATAAAAATATGATAGAAAACCAAATTTTGAAGATCGAAATAAGAAAAAATTATTCAGAATATTTTCTTCAATTTTCTTTTAAAAGTTAATACTAATATTTACAAATTTATCTGTTAAAACCATCTGAAACAAGCTCGAGCTTTAAAAATTAGTTAAAAATTGTTATCGTTAAACGAAACAACAAACTTTTTACTACCACTCTCAAAAATCTCATAAGCCCTCAAACTTTTGATAAATCGTGCTCACTCTCTGTGGCGACGAATTTCCAAAAAAAATAACCTCCAGCCCCGTAAAACTCTCCTATTTCGCCCTCGATCTTTTATCCGGCAGCCCCGTCATCTCTCACACCTTTATAAACTCCGCGAATCCGGCCGACTTTCCCTGCACTCCCAGGAGGAAAAAAGCAAACACCAAACACCAAACTCCAAAGCTCATGCATCAAAACCAAAAGAACAAAAGAGAAAAAAATGAATTCCCCGAAAAAAAAAAATCGATCCCACTCTCGCATCCCGCTCGCTCCCCCTTAACCTTCGCTCTCCCGTACACAAGCTCCTCTAGACGAAAGCGTAAAAAAAAAAATACTCTCTCCGTCCCTCGTAAAAGCCAAAGCGCGAATAGGGTGCCGAAGGTCCGTCTCTCTCGGCTCTATATCGGCGAGTTCCATAAGCACAGGCTCTCTTTTCGATTACCGAACTTCTCGGCGGCCGGGGCGAAAGGTCGCCCAGGGAGTTCGGGAGATTCCTCACAAAAGCGCGTAATGTACACGCGCATCGCGTGGGATGAAAAATGCCAGACGTCCCGCGGGACTGGCAAGTTGGCCAAGTATAAAAGGGACACGCGCGCGCGAGAGGAGAGGGAGAGACAAAGTCTGGAGGCGCAGTTCGTGCGGCTGACCGTTAAAAGCGACGTTAAAGCGAGCGCGTGTGTGTGTATGGTACGGAGGCTCTCGGCGACGTTTATGGATGAATAAAGCTCGCTATCAGTGCACGAAGTGCAGGGGGGGAGGTAACTGGAGACTGCGCGTGCTCTAGGAGAGGCTATTAGCGAAACGTAATTACGGGCGGCGTTTGGGCTGTTGCTTTATTGTTCTGGCTGGCGATGCTTGGTTTATTTCTTTTCGCGAGTGATGCGATGTTGGCAGTTGGATGGGTGATGTGGAATTTAGGAGGGTGTTGGAGGAGGAAGGAGAAGCGAGGGATGTAGATTTTTGGATGGGTGCGCGTCATGATTTTTCATTTTAATGCCGTCAAACGCCATTATTCAATTCAACCGAGCATGTTGATTGGCGTAGGCTTTGTGGGGGCGAGGTGTATAGGAGGGTTCATTTTGCGCGTTGATTGATGTGTATTGCTTTGACACTAGGCTTTAATGGCATTCAAATTTTCGATTGTCGTGGGTGCCGGTTTCTTATTATTTCGCTGAAGCCTGGGGGCTCGATGGGCGTTAAACGTTGAAAAATATTTCGAATGTTTTGATGTTATTAATGATGTATTAATGCTTTGTAATAAATTGCGCGGATATTTTTCTCATATTGCTTTAGGCATTTTAAATTATATGATTTATATAGGGTACGGCGGAATGAGGGCTAATGCGCAAGTTTTAATAAATTACGTTACTCGAATGTTACCTGCATACACCTTACTTTTTTTTTAATATGCTTCAAAATAATAATCCAGTTTCCATCGTTAAATTCTCGCAGTTTTTATAAATAGCCCATAACATTGGATTTATGAGATACGATGTTAAAAATTATGGAGATCATACTCTAATAGAACTAAACTTTATGTACATTATAAAAGTCTATAATTTGCAAAACTATTAATCAAACAAAATTTATAAGCACAATTATTGCTTTTTACTACTTTGCCTAACCGTACCCATCTGTTTCTACTGTCCATTAAACACAGGTGGTTCTATAATATTTTTACAATAAATATCAAAAAAGAAGAATAAAAAACTTGGCTTTAATAAATCAAAGTGTATCTGGTATTCAATCTTGAGCTTCTGTTTTTTACTTATTTTGCTGGCAACTTATTTATTAAAAGACTAATCTTTTAGAAGTTATTAAAATATATATTTCATAAGTTTCATAAAATAAAAACTTTGTTGCACGCTATTTCTTGTATATACACTATCAAAGATAATTCAGTATATTATTTATTTAAAATAAAAAGGCACAGAAGATAATTTCTACATAAAAAAAGCAAAATTCATAGATCATAATCCATCAAGAAGCACATACATCTTAATTCATCTTGAAGCATCCTATACGTAATGAAAATAGTGCACAGGGGAGAGTATCTAAATACCGAAAAACACATATTCTTCGATTATAGATGCGTTGATACACTTTTGACGCGACGTCATAATGAGGACGCAGGACCATAAAAAGCGAATTTATTTTCACCTAGCTAAAAAATATAAAAATATTATTTTGCTCTAGCAATCTCTCAAAGCGCGTTATACGGTCCCTCATGAACACTGCAATATCAATTTTAAATTATTACCAATAAACTTCCGTAATTCCATAGAAGCAGCTCGGTGTACCTGTAATGGCATCGTCATTAAATTTAAGATTGCTTTCTTAAATTATTTTCTTAATTTCGTCAACGCAACACACTATAATAAAGAGTCGGGCAATAAAACATAATATTTAATAATTTACGAGCCGCCCCGTGAAATATGTATACACAGCTCGTCTCGAGCCATCAAAATCCAAAATCTCGGCAAGCCATAAATTTCTACCCTCGGTTTTTTTATTACGCGCCCGGCATTAAAGTCTCGCCTTTTTAATTACGAACTCATTATTTATCAGCGGACGAATTTCCCGGAGCTTTACGAGCCCTGGACAGAGAGCAGCGCGGCAGTTCATATTTTATTGCGCGCCAGAGGATAATTTTGCCCGAGCCTCACGTTCTTCTGCGCAAAGCTGCGCGCGAATCGCCGCATCTTTTACGAAAGCCGACACTCCCGGCAAAGTCGATGTATAAAATGCATGGCCGCACGCCTGGCATACATCGCGACTTTACTGGCGCATACGTCGCGAGGAGGGGGCCGCAAGCTCGGGGCTTTATTACGCGATAAAGGAATACTCGGGAGAAAGTTATTCATACACGGTTTATGCGAGCGATATAGACGCTAATGAATTTCAACGAGATTTTAGAAAGTACTCGGGCCTGTCTATGGGGCGTATATAGGTTCTAGGTGAATGGGGTTTTGGACATTCGGGTTTTGCTCGTGTGGGGAGCTTAATAAATCAAGCTTTTTGAGGGTATTACGAGGCCGCAGCTGTGGTGTCTTAAATGCCATGAGTTGAATTTGAGTCGTTGATATTTCAGTGGTAATGAATGGAATAGATGTATTCCAGGTGGTATTGGTACGGTGTTCACGTTTGATGTAAAGAACAAATTTAATTAAACTTGATAAGGGTGAGCGACTCGCCGACATGTTCTGATAAAGGTGTAATCAAGATTGTATTGAATTAAGTAACGAAATCGGATACGTCTTAATGATATTACAGGAAAACGTGTTTTTATGAGACGTACTCGATAAAAAGGGAATTCCCTTAATTTTCTGTCGAGAAAACAGAAAAATGTCCTTTTTATTTTATTTTGATCTAATGAAATGTAATAAACTTTAAGTATAATATGCTTCGACAGCTCTCAAATATTTTGGACAATCGAATAAAAAGCGAAGAAAATAACAAGAGATATATCAAGAATTTTCAAACTTGAATGAGCGCACTGTCCAACGAAATAAACGTCAGATTCACCGCCATCCAAACGCCATTTTCTTATCGTCGATTGTATCAGAAGTCGTCGAGTACCTTCTCCTTTTTCAAATACATTTTCACGCTTTTGAAAATTCTCGCTTCAAAAACGTTCCTAATTCTCCGGCGCGATTTATGTAAAGCAGACATCTGCTCCAATTTTTCTCGCGCGAGAATCGAGAATCAAAACGGCTGCACGAGTTTAGTTTTACTACGAGCGTACGGTCGAGAGGCAGGTCCATAAACAGAAAGTATAAAGGAGGCGTGCGCCTGGCAGTCGCGGATTATATCGCGGCAGGAGAGCCGTCGAAGACAGAGCGGACTCTCGCAGCGTATAAATATCGAAAAATCCGTTGTGATTCCGCTGGAGGAGAATAGAGAAGAAGAAAGGCAGAGAAAGAATGAGAGAGCGAGCGAATGAAAAAAGAGAGAGAAAGAAAGTGAAAGAGAGAGAGAGAGAGAGAGAGAGAGAGAGAGAGAAAGGGAGAGAGAAAGTAAGTGAGATAGATAGATAGAGCGAGAGAGAAAGAGAAAGAGAGAGAGAGAGAGAGACAGAGAGAGAGAGAGAGAGAGAGAGAGGAGGAGGAGGAAGAGAGAGCTAGAGAGGCAGAGAGAGATTTGTAAAGGTACTGGAGTAGGAGTGGAAGAGGTAAAGCGAGCTGGATTAAGTTCCTTTGTACGGTGGGAAGGATATCGGAAGAGCGTATTAATTACAAGGGAGTTAGATTATATAATTACAGGATGGGTGGATTACTGTTACGTTATTGATGTGATTAGTGGGAATTATCAGATTTTACAGCATATGGAGGTGATTTTTACACTGTAACAAGTAAAATAAATTGCAACTAATTGCTCAAGCTTGGAAAAGCTCGTAATAATATTATAATATATAACAAATGCTGATGATTTTGGACGCAAACAAATTTTGTTGAATACTTTGCTAAATAAGCACGATGAATTACACAATAGTTTCGCCAAGAGAATGCGTTAGCGGTGTACAGAAAACTTTGCTAATAAAATAATAAATTTGTCCTACCTGGCATTCGGTCAAAATGCGGTCACTTAATTTAGTTAAAATTCTACGACAACGAAGCATATTTTGGGTAAGCTTTTGTTTGACGTACAAGCTGACTCTAACGAACGCAGCGTAACAAAGTTTCATTTAATTCCGTAAACTTTAAATGATTGAGAAGGAATATCCGCTTGAAATTAGTATAAGCAAGTTGATTAAACTTTTTGATAAAGGCAAAGTGATTGGAAAATTTAATAAATAGTATCGAGCCGTACGCATTTGCAAATTAAATCAATAATGAACTGGAATCGCATTTAACAACGAATTCAATTGAATATCAACGCACAACGGAATTCATTATTACTCGAATTGAAATATAAGCATTAAAGTTACGTAAGCAAATCTCGCGTTTAATTGTTTATTATTATGATATGAAACCATTTAATACATAAAATGATAAAATGAATGTAACAATTATTTTTAAACAGGGTGGAAAAAGAATTCAATTGGCAAATAGTGAAGCCTTTATCTCTGAAAATCTTTTTGTGAATAGATTTTTTCATTGAAACCAATTGAATATGACAACTATTGTGTTTTAATAGAATAACTATTGAGATCCTTACAAATAATCCATTAACCCTTCCTACTTATACAAAAAACTGAAAATCTGACATAATTGGGCTTGAAAAAAGTCAAAATTATTCATCCTACATTCTTTACGAAAATCCAATCAATACCGTTGACGTAAAAAGACATAAAAATACCTACCTACGATAATCACCTAATCGATACCCTCCACTTCTCATTTATTTTTAAAGCCTCTCTAACGACTTCGCTAAATTAAACTCCGACCCTTCGGCTGAATGCAGCACCTACATTTTATTCAACCTCGATGTACTTTGCAAGCCGCATTTACTCAGCTACCGCGCGATGTACATCTGAACCTGCACTTAAATGTACTCCGGCCTTGGTGGTCAGCCGCGATATGTATATAGGCACTTGGTCGAGTCCTTTTTTTTTAAAGGGTTTAACTTCGCACTACGTCCTGCGGGTTTCTGGAATACCGTGAATTAAAGCCATATTCCAGCGCGACTAGCCCCTGGGAAAAGTTGATTGATGGTCATTGTGACTGGAGAGTTTTCTTAGAACTTTTTTTATTGGGTTGTACCCGGTATGGTCATATTTGTTTTGATAAATAGTACAAGGTTGATCATGTTCATATCACTTCATTTTTTTATTTTGTTTTTGTTGGACAAATTTGGTTTTCAAAAAAAAATTTATAATTATATGTTTATATATTTATTTTGAGAGAAAACCGAAAATTTTTCTAACTTAATATGGAGGAAAGAATTGTTGGCTCTATTTCATGGGATATTTTTCTCTATTCAGAAAATGACGGAGATGAACAAACAAGTAAGTTACTTGCGCAGTACGAGGGAGAGGAAAAGTTTGCAAAAAAGTAGAAGGCGAGGAAAAAGTAAAGAAATTTTGCGGAAAGATTTAGTATCTGGAAAAAGTGATATAATGTAGGTGACAACATAGCGACAGAAAGGAAAGTCAAACAAATAAAAAAAGACTCAGCAGAAGCTAAATAACTTGCGCGCTAGAAGAAACAGATAGGAACCAGTGGGATTATGTCTACGACAAACAACGACTAATTCAATACTAATACTAGTCTTTGAAATTTACTATCTCCCATCAACATAATAATAAACTAAAAACTTCCCGCATCGACATCCAGGCTAATGCCTATTTACGATTTCCCCGTCGGATCTCAAATAATAAAGAAACAATCTACGATAAAAGCCACCAGATGAAAAGAAAAAGAAAACGGCCGCGCGCGCAAGCGAGAGAGAATCGACGAAAAATAAATAAAACAGGCACGATATACGCTCCCGATATTCCCCTGGAATCAAAGAAAGCGACGACACCCACGCAGCCGCCCCTGTCTAAACAGGCGGAGATGAAGTCGGACTTTCGCGCGGCTCGCCTGAGGGAGGGGACATCTCCTCTGTGTGCAGGCAAACACCCTCGGAGAGAGAAAGAGAGAGAGAGACTAATCGTTCTCCTCGGAGTTTTCCGCACCCTCCCCGACAATTTCTCTGCAGGAATGCACCCGGTTTATCATTCCGGGGGAACAAAGGTGCCGCGTCGGCGGATATACGCGCGCCGTGCTGGATTTCGCGCTTGGCTGACTGGGAATTTTTTTCACGGTATGGTTTTTGGGGGAGTTGCTTTTAGTGTGGGATACTGATGAGAGGTGGCTTATGGGAGTATCTCGGTTTGAAAGTGAAGTTAGTGTATTTAAATAGATTTGGGAAAAGTAATATTGAAAAAGGAACTAATCAATGTATGTGTAAAAAGAATTTATAAAATGGCTTATTGTAAAATGTGTGTCAACCTTGATATTTACAATTTATCAAATCTACATTTATAAAATATTTTTGATGTCGAAATAGATATAAAAAAACATATCCGTAATAGATCATTGATATATAGAAACAAATAAGGCATAACGCAATCGACCAGAATTTTGGCTTTGGATTTATTCGGTTTTGTAGAAAAGCCTATAAAGCCTGCATTATCATTTAGACCGCAAAAGAACTTTCATATGTAGAAAAATGGACCCCTGATATCTTAGGGTATATGAAAGTTTGAACTACCGTGGATATACGAGAAAAAATACGGGATGAATTTAGTAAGTCATTTTGAAAAAAAATTGGAAATTTTTTGTTCTACTACGCTCATTGGAAGAAAAAGATCATTTTTTTCTTTGAAATTATTCTTTTTGTTTCTTAAAAAAGTCTAAATATTTAATTAAATTTTTTAGAATTATTGCTTGAATTTTGTTAAAGGATAAATAAGAAGAAATAGCCCAGATGTATTACCAAAGTCTATAATAAATCTTATTGTTGTGTCTTTCTATCCTGCTTTACCGCGCGTTTTGTATACCTATCTTTAAGCTGTTGTGTACTGTAAGACTTTTAAGACTTCAGTATTTTAAAGGCTTGGTGGACATGCTTTAATGACCCATAAAACCGATAGTTTTCCCTCTACTTTTAGAGCAATTATACGTTGTTCCATTTGTATTGTAATGCTTTAGACTGATTACAGTTTCTGAAAATGTACTTTCAGCGATTTTATAATCTATTAAAAAACGTGCATTAATTAGAAAATTATATGGTTTGAAAATGAATTATGACAATTATTTTATTCAATAGTTTATACGCAAAAATAAAACCTTTTTTAAAACAATTTTTAATGTTGATATTTAGATTTCAACAACGATTTTGTCAAAAGCGGTACCGTTTGATAATATTAAAATTTTAGTTATATAAAAATTGATCAAAATTAGGAAAAAATAAAATATATTTCACCATTTTATGAAAAGAAAATTATATGATTGTTGTTTACATGAGCATATAACCTTTTAGTTATATCTTTAAGATTGCTCATTCGAATGGTACTAGCTAACATGTCTGAACATTAAAAATAATCAGTATCTAAAGTTCTGTGACTTAATTACGTGCGTAGTCACATAATTATTGTCAACAGGAAAAATCGTTTTTCATCAATAACGAATGGAAATAATCTTTCAACTTTCAAACTAAACGAAATAAGATAAAATAACTTGATTTATAACTAATTCCCGAACTAACTGCGCAAATGATTAGGACGATATTACATATTTTATCATTACTATATTTTAAAAAATCAATTTGGAAAATTCCAAAGATAAAAAGAAATGAGTTACTGAAATCAATATCAAATGCATAACACAGTTCTAATCAGGGGGTAAATATATGTATGCTTGTGTAAAATTGTTAAATCGATAAATAGGTAAATAATGACATTTAATTATCTACCTTTTATAGGGACGTTTATACTAGTAATTATAAATAATTTAAAGACTCATTTTCTTTAATTTAATAATTTTAATAAGACTTTAAAAATTTTTTATTTTTTAATCAAATATTATAATAGCACAAATATTAATATAACTATATAAATAACTTACGAAATCATATAAACTATAATTATAATTAAATTATTTTAGAAGTATAAATTATAAAATCAATTACAGAATAATCTAGATTTTGTAATTTTTACGTAACTATCCTCATATTTGAATAAAAATAAAAAAAATATAAGTCAAAGTTGAATAGCTAGTGGAAAAAATTATACGTATTAAAACGTAACATTTGTTATTTTCAAGGAAGATTTTGCATAATCACGTACATTCGGGTATGATTTTGTTATGATTTAAACATTATGTACAGCATTGTACAGGAACCTATAGAAACGTACTTAAATGTACGTAAATATAGTGACATACGGTCAAGTACAAAACTGACCCTGATCCTAAGTGTACATACGGACAAGTTCCGCCGCGTATATTTTACAATTAAAACTTGTTGTAAATTTTGTTACGGAAACATAGTTAAACATGCGGAAACGTACGTGAACGTACATCAATGTACGCGGAAATATGACAACATACAGAAAAATACATATATGTGTGTAAATACCTTATTTCCATATATATATATATATATATATACGAATACATGTGCATTACGTTAGGTACAAAAGCATGAAAAAGGTCCTTTTTTGTGCATCAGAAATGAATAGAAAGTTGAATATTTCTATGCAGCGGGAGGTAAAAATTTACCCTCCCGCCGCAGCACTTATTAAAATGTTTACTTTTAATCATAATGACGTTAATCAAGCTTTTAGTAAGCCGATAAATATCACTTAATTCGTAGTATATATACGGGTTTACATTAGTAAGTATTTTATTGCACAGGAATGGCCTTGCATTGCAAATACTCTAATAATACATTTTCATACGTTTCTTCCATCTGCCATCGTTAGCACTAGCTATTATTAATAACAGTTTTAAAAGTTTCATGTCTTTTGCCAAAGATATAGGTTGTCTTGATTGATATTTTAATAGGCTCTAATTTGAACGTACACCTTATTTCTATTAGTTTTTCTACATTATTTTTATCTAAATGCTAATACCTTTATGCACATACAGATATGAAAAAATTGCTGACATAAAAAATTTTTATAGGCGCGTAAAGCTAAGTGCACGATAACAATCAACCTGGCGTAAGGGAACTTATTTAAAAATCGTCGCAGTAAAAAATTCATCTCTTACTTTTGTCGAATACACCTAGAATCGAAGTTCTAATTTTGTACTCATGAGCACAGTCTGCTACATAAAACATGGAAAAAATTTGAATTTAATTCGCGAGTAACCGGGCTAGGATCTATTTCAATACCTTTCCAGTTCATAAAGGCTGTTAATGTCATCCTAAAGAATAGGCAGTCCGCTGAAAGATACTTTACAGCCTTATGCTCGAAGGTTGCACCATCATCCCCTAACCCTAGCATATTTTCAAGTCTAAATAAAATTCCTACTTAAAATTCATCATGCAAAGAAAAAAAAAAAATTAATTCACCATCAATTTTTTTCACACCACCCAAACCTCTTCCAGTTCGGAACAGCATAGGATAATTTCGTTCGCTCGATGTTGTTCACAAAGCATCGCGAAAACTTTTGCCAGCCGCCACTCAGCGCCAGCAGCCCGGCAAAACTAATGTGTTTTGCAATTCGCGCATAATCGATATATCGGCTCGCTCTCTCTCTCTTTCTCTCCCTTTGCTCGCTCTATTGATAACGCGGGAGATGACCTATTTCGTGATCCTTTTTTTCTCTCGCACCCGCGCGTTTACGTATAGATTATGTAAAGCGCGCGAGGAGGTATTACACGCGTGATAAAGAGCGACTGTGTCGCGCGCACAATGTCGAATTTAAATGATAAAAGCTTTTTTGTACACGCGGCGAATGCTGCCCGGCGAATACAGAACTCGCGCTGGGCAGGAAAAAATTGCTTGCTCTGCATAATGGAAGGTAAATAATTGGCCGGAAGGGAATGGGAATGAAGGGTAAGTTTTTGGGGGTGATCCATCTAAAATAAAAACACCGGCCAAAGGGGGCTGTAGTTTGAAGAGGGTTGGCTCTGCGCGGTTCTTGTTTCACTTTCGTGAAAAGCGAGCTCTATATAATTATCGTCTTTATCGCGGCCGCTGTCTACTTAATTTTCGGGGCTCTGATAGAGTTGACATGTAATAAGTCGGCGGTTGTAATTTTGAGATCGATCAGTCGGAATGCAAACACAGCTGTCTCATTAATTCGGTCGATGGGGGCGGGCTTGTAGGCGATAAAAATGTCTCTATTTTTACTAGTAAAATGTGAAATGTAAATATATTAAAAACAGATTTTAATATTTGCAGTTACGTGGGATGATTTTCACAGAGATCATAATACTCCAAGAACGAAAATGCACTCCTCGTTTTCGCAAAATTTTTATTTATCAAACATAAAAATATAATTCACTGAAATTTATGTAAATATTGTGCTTTCCGCGCAATAAAGATTAAAACAAAATATATGAAAAATCCATTCCTTTCATTAAATTCCTCACCGGAAAGCTAAAACAAACTTTACCTCCCCGATAACGTCTTTTTATATTTACTCAATTCCCTCCCACCCAGTCGCAATGATAAATCTCAAAATAAACCTGTTTTTCAGCCGTTTAAAAAGCCCTTAAACCCCCAAGCTAAGCGCTAGCTTCCTCCCCGCGGCTCCACGATTGACATTTCATTTTCCTTATCAACCTGATAAATCATCCGGCCTCCACGCCTTATCAACCCGACGCATCGCACCTTTTGCCCCGCGCGTACATAAATTATACACCTGTATTCGAGAGCTGTGCTAGCCAGCTCGAACGAGTAAACGGTCAGTCTGGTGGCGACAAATTTGCAAAGATGTGCGATGACTTGAGATTAATAGCCGACTATGGAGTTCTGATGGATCGTTAACGAGGTATTTGAGCGGGACAAACTGGGGGAGGTGGGCGCGCGTGCTTTGGCATGTGTATGTGTGTAAGAGCGCTTAGGGTTTCCGATTACAACTTGATAATGGGTAATATTGCAGAGGAAGCTAGCCGCGGGCGTTAATAAGAGGGGCTACTGTTTCGAGGGTATGTGTATATGTTTGAATGCGATATTGCATATTGGGATGTTATAGATATGAGGTTAAATATTGCCAGATGAAGGGAAAGTTGTTAGCGTCATTAGAGTAGTGTAGTAACTTATTGTAATTAATAGTTAAGGTGTACTTTCCGTTGAAGATATTGGAATAGTCAAATATAAATTAATTTCGATCTAATTATTTAAAATTTTGTAAGGTCCTAACTAAAGCCTATAGAAACGCTAATTATTAATCTCAATTATATAAATAACTAGACAATCTAGACCCTGGTTAGGACTCTATTTCTATTTGGATAATAATAATCTAATGTAATTAAGGGTGTTAAGTTTTTTTTTAATCAAGTAATAATAAAAATAAAATTAATTTTCAGGCTATCTGAAGCGATTTCAAAATAATGGATTTTAACAGGATAATCTTGTTAAAATGTTTAATCCAGATGAGCTTATAATACTCATTTAAATGCCTTATTATCTTTATATTAAATTGAAAATAAATTATTTATAATTTGAAAACAGCATAGGATTAAGAGATATAAATCGCATCGTAAATTACTTTAATTGCTTATCAAATAATATCCAGAAAATTTTCGTTCATGTTAGAAGATAATTAATGGTCATTGATCTTGCATTAAATTAAATTTCAGATCAGAAATATCTGGATTTATTATGCATGATAAATAGTTCATTATCGATATTTTACTCATATTTATCATATTTTTCTTTTATGTGACTTATAAATAACAACACGATATTAAATGGGCAGTATTTCACTGAGATTGTTATATAAAAGAATATCTAAATTAAAATAGTTCACCTTTTCCTATAATAGTTTCACTATTACTTTCAAACGTTCATTCAAAAAAAAAATAAAATAAAAAATAAAACTTGTCTTACCACACGTGGACTATATCTACTTATACAAGTAAAAATATAATATTGCCTTTAACCTATCAAAAATTATAAATAATAAAACTTATCAGATTAAAAATCAAAAGTCAAAAGTCGCATCCCGAAAAGAAGTTTCAAGTTACCCAAAAATAATTTATTTTTTCATTTCCAAACTTCCCAGCAATATCACCATAAGTCCACATTACCGAACCCAAACTATTTCCAAGCACAAAGGCGCATAATTTACAGATGAAAAGTAGAGCAGCGACCCAAGCAGAAATTTTCCTGAAATATTATTATTACATAAAGGGCAAACACATCGATCGTTCGCGAAACCATACGGCACGCGCGTTTCGGCTAATCATAAAGCAATGAAGCCCAAATGCGCGAATACCGCGCCAACCGCGAGTCTCGCGCGCTTGTTATTAAGCCAGATTTTACGCGGCGGCGAAATATCGATCTGTCATCGATCCCAATTAAAGCGCGCCTCGCGAAACAATATTTTGCCAGGCCGGCGGGGACAAAGTGAAAAACGAGGCCGGATGTATCACTTGGAGTTCTGCCGGCGTGCGCGAAAATAGCCGCGGAGCGGGCGGGTTTAGGAATTTCTTTGTTGGCGGATCGGAGCGTTACGGTAATAGCGATTTCTCACGAGGGATAAATGCTATTGTAGCTATGCGCGCGCGTCAATAAATAATGCATCCGGTAATTATATAGGGGTGATGTTATGCATGTGTGAAGTTACGTTTGCTTATCTTGATTTTTTTGCGGGTGTTGGGTTTTATGGATTGCGTTTATTTTTTTTAAATGGTTTATGTAATGGATTAAAATTTTTTAAATTTTTTATAATAACCTTAGGTAATTATCTCGTTACAATACTTTTAAAGTTTACAAATTATGCTGTTAATATGAAATTTTTTTGATTTTTAAGTTCTTTTTTCCATTTTTACATCTGTAAATATTGTGAAAAACGCAAAAAACTAATCAATTTTTTTTTATTCAATTTATTAACTTATTTATATAACAAAATGCCGATAAGTCTGAAAAGAAATATGATTGTCGAAGTCGCTTTATATAACTTATTTTCTCTTTCTCTGTATTTTGATTTCAACAGTAATTTAATATTCTAAAATAGTTTTATTGAAATTACTATAGTAAACTTAATACTTTAATTACATTTTAGAAAAACATTGTTGGAAATTTTATTTTGAAATACATAATATTTATTTTTTAAATAAAATACTGTTGCTCTGATAATTTAATAATATTAAAAGCATATGTAAAATGATAATGCAGGAACCTTTAAATGAATAGTCAGACTATAATTTAAAAAAATCACACGTTCCCAGTTATTACCTATATGCATATTTTATGAACGTAAAAACTAAGTAGAGCGCTGAATTATATATTTATGATAAAGCATCATCACGAAATCGATTTAACATTTTTCTATATGTGCGAAAAGAGATCATTTTATTTATTTACGTCTGGGTCATGCGATAAAAAAATAATCTATAAAATGATTTATATTCAAACATCAAAAACCAAGTTCCCATCTGCAGAATATACTTCGGTAACATTGACGACACTCTCATCGAAATACAATAAAATCACAGTACAACGTCAAATTAACATGTAACCTACCTCAGGCAATTTGACATTGTGCATTGCAAACCAATCAACCTGATCTAATCTAACTAAACTAATTACGAACTATCGATCAATCCATATTATCTCCAACACCCAAATAATTAATTACATCGTTTCGGGGTGTGTAATTCAATATCCCCTTACAAATCCAGTTAGGTGGCATATTTGCGCTCACCGCGCAATGCAAACCGGCTGCACAATGCAATCAATCCACTGCCGCCAGACATCAGTCATACAAGTTTAAGCCTCCGCGCGCGCATACCGCTTTCACTCTCTCCCTCTCTCTCTCTCTCTCTCTCTCTTGACCGGTGCTCTACTCGATTGACTTTCTGCACCGAAATTAACTCGTCTCAAGCGTCCGACCCCCTTCTAAAAGTGTTGCGGTAAAAAAATCATAAGTACACATAAGAAGCTAAATTTAACCTTTATCAACATTCCCGACTGTCACCTTGAATAAATATTTGCTCGGCGCGAGGATCAGCAAACGGCAAGGTCTAGCTGTCTCTTCGCGCGGAGATAAAAAATTGTAGGTGCAGGAGCGTGAAGAGATAAGGCGTCGCTTCAGGTGGCGGCTTTTAATCGAACCCAGCACACCATTTACCGGAAAGAATCGGGGAATTATCTTCCCTCCTTAAATTAGAGAGCGGCGTATATCGCAGGAAACAATCGCGCCGCTACTAATCCGTCCCGCTAATTAACTTCTTCGAGCTCCTCCCTTACAGGCATCGCAAGCGGCCGCAGATTGGCAAAAACTGGGCTAGGGGGAAAAAAAGGAGCGGATAACAGATCGGATCCTCATCGCCTGTGACCCGAAACGCGCACCCGTCGCCGTTCATTCGTACCTCGTGGACATCATAAAAAAAGGTGGGAGCACACCACCCTAGACTAGGTCAAATCCACCAACGAATAAATAAAAAAAAAAGCCAAGGACACCCTGCGTAACACAGTCTCATCATACCTAGCTTGACGTAGCACGTGTCGAAGAATCCCTTGCCGAGCGCGACGCTCAGCAGGCCCAGTATGCCCTGTGGGAACTCGGTGAGCAGAAAGAGCAGTAGCACAGCCAACAGCATCTTGGTCGTCCTGTCCGTCTGCTTCTCCTTGTCCATCATCCTCGAGGCTTTGCGCTTGCGCTTCTTGCCCTCGGCGAGGTTGATCGACTCCTCCATCTTGACCATCGTCGTGGAGGTCAGCTTCTTGCGGCGCTTCTTCGCCTCGACCAGCGCCAGGATCAGCCTGAGGCTGAGTATCGTCAGGGCCACGCAGGGCATCAGCTTTATCACCACGCTGTACATCCAGATGTTCATCTCGTTGAGGCCGTTGCGCGCGCTTTCGGTCAGCCCGACGTAGTAAAGCGTGGCGTTATGAGCATAGCTGTAGTTCCCGTCCGAAGAGCTCACGAACGTGTCGTTCTCGTCCAGAGTCACGTTATTAGGGAGGATCTGGGTGGTGATGTATAGGGGAAAGCAGATGAGGGGACAGATAACGTAGGCTGCCACGATCGCCATTATCGTCCTATTATAGCTGCACCACTCGCGGTTCTTTTGAGGATGAGCCACCGCTATGTACCTCCAGACAGCCAGGGTCACCGTCAGGCAGATCGAGATCGTGTGGAAGACTTGGGCGAAGTTCGAGTGGAAGAGAACGAAGGCCGCCCAGGCGTAGGTGAACCTCTCGCGCTTCGGCCTGCGGTACAGATACGAGTGGACGGAGTAGGGTATGTATTCGATCATGACCAGCATGTCGGCCACCGCCAAGCCGGTCAGGATCGCGTTAGTCGGCGAGGACATCTCCCGACGCGACAGCACGACGATGTTAAGCCCGTTGGCGATCGTCCCGAAGATGCAGACCAGCAGGCTGACCCAGCCGTGGATCGACACGTACGCGGTGTGGAACGTGTCGATCCCGCTGCCGCAGGTGAAGTTGTAGATCATCGTCTCGTTCGACATGCCGATGCTTTCCGCTTTCGCGCGTTTACCAGAGTCCTTTTATCACTTTACGCGCCCCGAGAAACACATCTTTTTCCCACTCGGTCACTTCCGGCTATCCTCTCTATCCTTTTTTTCCGCCTCTGAGCGCGCTGATAAAAACAGCAAGCCCTCTCGGGTTAATTTCACGGGTTGGCGCGTCCGGCCGGGGATCGGCAGCGGCCGCCGCCGCCGGCTTCTCTCTCCTCCATTGGCGAGAATCAGGTCTGCCGGCACTCCAGCCCACCTAACCGGCCACGATCACCCGGAGCCAGCTGACGACTCATGCCCCGCGGCCTTTTTAATTTTCCCCGGGCCTCGGCACACGGATATCCCGCACCATTACCGGCACTCGCCACCCGGAATAAAGTCCTCTCTTCTCTCCGAGCTTGCAAGCTCCCCCGAGCAGGGCTGTTATCGCGGCGGGTCCAGCTGAGAACGATATGCAGTGTACCGCCGGTTTTGGACTGTCTAAGCACGCGCTCGCGCACACAGACGCCTGCTGGTGTGTCCGCTTAGCGAACGGTATCGCGCGCGGGCGTCGAATGATACGAGCGGCAGCTACCGCCGCGGGAAAAGTCGACTCAAGCCGCCGAGCGAGGCGGCGCGCACGCGCCCCTGTGTCGCTCCGGAGTAGAGGAGAGGAGAAAGAGCGTGGGCGCGCACGAGGTGTATTCGTCTCACGATATCGCGGCCTCATCATCGTTATGCCTCGCCGCCCCGCGGCTCTGAGGCTCCTTTCGCTTTTCTGTTATATAGCTGGTATGTCTGGTAAGAGTTTTCCGACGGCTTTTTTTTTGCGATGGAGAGAGGGAGAGTGGTTTCCTTATTGACTGGGGGATTTTTTCTTTTTAGATTGTTTATTGAAAAGCGATGTTGGTGGCTGGGGCGATATTGTTTTTTGATGCTTGCGTTGGAGTTTGTTGAAGGGAGTGGTGAGGGATAAGTGAGTTTATGTGATTGAGATATTTAAAAAGCTTACATAATGAACTTACGTGACAAGAAACTGCCCTTGTTATCGAGAATATGGAAATACGATCTTTTGTATTTCAATTTCAGTTTTCGAAAAATTTCTCCAATACAAGGTGTTATTTCAATAAAGAAGGACGACGTGACGTCACCATATTCTCAAAATATTAAAAATTAAAATGGACTATCTCTTTTTCTATAACAAAGGGGGTCTTAGATTCTCTTAAAGTATTGAATCGAAGTTAAAGAAAAAGTTGGCGTACTATCCAAATGGAAACGCTTTTTAATGATCTGTTGAATTTCTTAACAAAACGAGTACGAAAGTTTTTATGATAGAACGTGAAATCAAGCTCAGCACTTAAACTGGAGAATTTTATTGCGGGAAGGCGTTTCAAGACTATAACAACTCAACTCAAAACTATGATGAAGAAATCGTGTTTTAAAGAACATGGCTTAAAATACTTGCTTTTCTTAACAATCTTTATCTTTTTACATTTATAGTAATCGTTCTTTTGCTTTTATTTTCTACCACAATCATTTATTTAATTTAGAATAATCGTTTCTTTATTCTAATAATTATTTTAAACAAATTTTATATATAATTAACACACACACGCACACGCACACACACGACTTGAATACGCACGCACGCGCCAGCTCACATCAAAGAAACCACAAACGCGCAAGATAATCGACGTTCCGTGCCGGCCAATCCCCAACCCTACTCCCCAAAAGATCGCAGATAAACGAGCCGGCTGATATACGTATATACACACTTCTCCTCGCGCCTCACAATACCCATAATCGCGCTTTAAGTCCATTCCCGCAACAAAGAGCTCCCAGATACGATCCCTCTCTTATTCTCCCAACGAACAATACCCCAAGCCACTTTGTACACGTACAAATCCTCGCAAACGCACAATCCGCGGGCCTCCGCCGAATTCGGCCCCCGGCATTTCTCATCCTGCCTCTTGATTTCGCGCGATACAATTTAGTCTCTAGCATCAAGGCTCAACGTCGAGGGCCGCGCTCGTTAGGCGCAACTTCAATGATGGCTCTTCGGCACGGCAGCTCGCAAATCGAAAATCTGCGCGCCCTGAGATTACCTTTGGAGAGTAGTTTATCGTCTTTAGCGACGGGCCATTAAGCGCAAAGCGCGTGCTCCTTGCCGTGGGGCTGAAAGGCGCCTAGGCTCTCTCAGTGCCGCGCGTTTGTGAGTTTTCAAGGCTGCAGACGCATAAGACAGTTCATTAATATATTTGCCGAGAGCGGGAGTTGATACGTAAATTGGGCCAGAGCGCATTAGTACACGCGGAGGTCGCTTTTAAATATTTAAATTTCCGCGCAAAGCGGCTCGCACGCGTATTTACATTCGGGCCAATTACGCTGGTACTGCTGACGCATAAATTAGCGCTGTCTTTTTTTTCTGTCGGTTGGGCCGTGTTTATATATTTTTTTGGTGCTTCGAAATAGGCGATGCACAGCTGCATTGACGCAGAGACGCGAGTAAATAAGTGAGGAGCGCGCCTCACCGCAGCGGCGTAACGAACAGCGCCTCGTTATTTGGGGGATATGATTAATGCACGAAAAACATTCGAAGGTTTTACGAGAGGAGTGCGCCCTAATAGAGAGGTTTACGATCAATTAAGGGTAGAGGCGCTATCAGCCTGGATCTTTCCAGTTTATGTATATTTCAGAAGAATGGGTTTCGCCTGCAGCGGCCGCCGCCGCGGCTGGAGAAATGAAAATATTAGCGGTAATTAAGGTACACAGGCTAATTGCTTGCGTAAAGAGAGTTTGGCGCTATAATTAGCGGTCCATAAATTTTTGGGAGGAAAAAAAGATCGTTGAGAGGGGGACGAGCTTTTTGTTGGAAAGGTTAGAGCGCTCGTTATTTTCGAGAGGGCATTTTTGCCGCTTTTGTTATCAGGACATTATAATGATTGGTTTAATGAGACTATTTATTAGGGGTTACTGCGTTTCAGAGTCTTATGATCGGATATTCTAGATGTATTAGGGAATATTCTTATACAAGATTTTTAGTTGAAATTTAGTTAAGTTTATTTTAATATATAATTAATAATAAATATCGCTTTCATAGATATTTACTCAACTAAAGTTTTTAGTGCATTTATTAATTTTGTGCACTTGACCATTCACCTTCTGTCATTAACATATCTACCTAAAATGAATTCTTACAAATTTCCAATAACTAAGTTAATTTACATTTTTTAATGAAATCTTCATTCGTTCGCCTTATTATCTTCCACCATCTTCCTTCAAACAGCAAGCTCGATCGTAAAAGTAATGCTTCCATCGTAAAAAGATCTTGATTAATCATTTCAAGTTCATCTTTTATACCATAAAACTATTCAAGTAGAACAATCCGAGTATGGTAAGACGCATGCCCACGCATCCTAATACAATATCCCATCCTTTTACCCACCCGTAATTTTGAGAAACAAAAAGTTCCAGATTGCTTTTTAATTCCCCATTATTCCACATTTAGTCAAAATATCCACATCACGGTAACACCCAAAAAAAGAAAAACAGTGATACAAGAGAGAAAAAAAGGATCTCTCGAAATATCAGTCAGAAAATCGCCTGCCTCTCAAAACGCCAAGGGAAAAAAAAGAGATCGCCGGCAATTCGAATGCGCGCTCCTCGTCACCGCACACTGTCAGCCCATTACTCATCCGAAAAATAAAATTCCCTTCTCATAGATAACACCGAATCGTGTCTTCTTGGTCCACCGCAGGGATTACGTATAACCAAGGCTCGTAAGATATATGAATCCCGGCGCGACGGCTAATCACTTCCTTTACTATCCTTTTCTCAGCAAAGGTATTATAGCGTTAAATGGCATCGTCGGAGCTTTTGTCCAGCGACTGATATTACTCGGTATAGCGAAGAGGGCTCAACGACAGTCCAGAGCCTTGCCTTGCATATCAAAGAGAGCTTCTCCGAACGCACGTGTGTGTGGTTGTATATGTGTGTGGGAGCAAGGACAGCGCAGCAGTTTGAACATTGCTGATCAAAGCGCCGACGTCTGCTCCAGTTCGCGGCTGCTGCAGCGTTCGCCTGAATCTGGTGTTTTTTTTCCCCCGCTGCTGGCTTATTCATGACTAATTCACCGGTGCTCGAGTTGCTTGTCATTTTTCGTGAAAAAGAAGTCAGTCTTGCGCGACTGGTCCTTCTACTATCTGTTTATACAAGTATTTGAGAATAATTATGAGGTAGATGGGACATTCATCTTTTTTCTAGACTTCGCGATGGACAGCTGTTAGATTAAATAGCTTTTTCAAAAGATAAGTAAATTAATTTAAATAAAAGTTCTTGAATGAATTTGTTTGTTACTAGATATTTAAAATAATTTATTCTTTGTATGTATTCAAAAGATTTTTATGTTTCCGTCTATATTCAATTTAATATGACATTTCAATAAACTGAGATAAATATCTGCAGGTAAATTTAATATGCTCGATAATCGAAAATTTTAAAAAATTTTAACTGAGAAATTCAAAAATTAATTTTGTATTAAAAAAATTATAAAGATACAAACCAAAGTATTTATTCTTAAAAGTATGTTTTAAAGTATTAACTGGCCTAATGAAACCCTAATTAAACAATCTAAAAATATTATTCAATACGCTCGATGTAGCTGAAATATATTTATTTCTCTTATTATTTTTATTTTTATATCATAATTAAATTTATAATAGTTAGTATTTTAACAATTTACAGGCAATCATTTTCAAGATACTTTATTTTTTATTTTTGCCATCTAAAACGCCAGTTTTACCTTTTATTAACTTTCTGGATCAAAAATTAATCTAAATCGTTCACTTGAAATCCTCTTGAGCGAATCAAAACGAACTCTCCTCTCGGATAAACGAGAGCTCGACGAGATTTACAATTAAAAACTGTGTATTGGAGTGGCCTTTTCGAACCAATGGAAATTCGGCGGTAAAGCTTTCCGATATTCGAGCTGAGTGTCGATAATACAACCTGTCTTTTAGAAAAAGAGAATGCAGTAATCAATTTTACAAAAGATTTATTGACCCATGCGTAGCTGATTTTTTTTTAAACAAACCTAGTGTTGTTTGTGGTAACAATGAAATGCTAATATAAATATTTTATTCTTTTGTAATAAATTCTACGTTTACTTCAATATTCGGTATTGTTTTTGTTTTTTTGTGTATATTATTTTTTTTATTTTTCATATATTTTGGCAATAAATTTTCTTATTTGTTGAATTTTAAAAGAGACAGCTCAGGGAGTTATTAAAAAATATTTGAAGTTATGTTTTTATAAATATATTAATTTTAAGCAAAAAATGCAGAGTTTATTCGATTTTCTTTTTATTTGTGGAGAACAATACTGTATCAGATTTTTTTATGACTGGCAGAATTTCTGACAAAGTACAGAAAATAAAAAACAAATTAAATAGTGAAATTCGTTGCCATATCTAACTTTTTATTATACTTTGTTCTTATATTTTTTAGTCACTTTTAATATAGACTGAATTAAAAGGGCTGTGGAACATCGATCATTTTCAGCTGTAAATATGTGAGCTCACTATATTCATCATTTTTATTTACATCTTTTGATACTGTAAATAAAGTTCCCCTTTTAAAAGTATTATATTTATTTTATTTACATCAATTAAATGTTCAAATAATCTTTTCAAAATTAGTGCACTTTTTAGATATACATACAAACTTCTAAAAATATGCCCCATATGCTAATTTATAATATCAAATTCATTACATTTTACTTTTGTTTCCACTATCAATAGTTCGTTTTCTAATTAGTGGTTGCCATTTATGTTTTTGCCTCTCTCGTGATTTTAGTAAGTGTAGCAAACATGCTTCTTCACTGTGAACTTATTAATACTTTTCCCACTATCTATCATATTATGTATCAATCTAATCAGAACATCTTCAGTAACATCAATAATATTGCCAAAAAAACTTTCTTTTATCATTATTCCATTTTTGAAAGAACGTCTCAAAAAGTCACCGAGTCTTCCAAATCCACGAAACCGAGATGAAATTTAGCACTTTTCTGGCAGTGCAAAAAGCGTTCGTCACGCGCTGCGGATAAAAGTAAAAAAATTGCAAGCAACGCAAGGTCTCCGCAACGTCAGTCTTCCCAAGAACTATTTGCTCTCGTACCTCGATATCACGCAGGCTTTCTCTTTCTCTTACTCATCCGTCTCTCCCCTCCTTTATCTCGCAGGGTAGTCCCGGCTCTTCTGTCTTTTTGCTTCGTCCTCGGTGCTCTGCGGCTTCGGCGGAGGGTGAGCGAGACCACGGGAGTACCAGCGTGAGAGCAAAGAGAAAGCAATTTGTCAGGGCGAAAACGACGTTAGCCCCGACGTCGCTCATGTTGCCGAGGCCTACGGCCTGGTTCTTTGCAGATACGTGCGGGATGTTCCATGTCAAGTGGCTTCTGTCGCAGGAAATAGAAATCCTAAACATGAGTGATTGACAGCGGAGCAGCGGAGATGTATTTTTTTGTCTCTCTCTCTCTCTCTCTCTCTCTCTATCTCTCTCTTTCTCCCTTTTTCTGCCCGTATCCTTATCCCTTGGTGTAAACCTTTATTAATTTCGGATATCAGATTAAACGGTAATGTGATGGATCGATTTGACGGTAGACACTGACCATTTTTTGATGAATATAGTTTACGGTTTGATTGTAATAAAATAATTACTGACATAAAGATCTTTCATATTCGGTTGAAGGGTTAGATAAAATTATAATAAGCTTTTTTTACTTTAATTCTTACTGGCTCTACTAAGATTATATTGGAATTGTAAAATAAAATACTAAATTACTGCAGGAACTTAAAAAGTTCTCGCGTAATGTAAATTTCTTAACTATGTCGGAATTTTCGTTATAATAAATCCATAATCTTGAAAGAAAATTCGAAATATCGCTAAAAAGTTTAATTATTCAGTTTAATAGTTTTCACAGCACTTTGAAATACCAGTCAACGCGTTTCTGAGTAAGTGCTTGACGTTAAATTTATTGAGTTGACGGACGAGTATAATAACTCCACGCGCGCAGTCGTCGTTCTCTCTCTCTCTCTCTCTCTCTCTCTCTCTCTCGCACTTTCTCACGCGGACGTCGTTTCATGATATAACCTTTGGAATTAGAGTTAAAACAGCATCAAAATGATTAGTCTTCACAATGCTGTAAAATCATACACCACAAGATGAAGTTAATTCTAACAATATTTGAAAAATTTTGTTTTTAATTTTTTCTTTTTTCACAGTAAGTTATAGTTGAATTAAAAAAAGTGATTTTTAAACTGATGATCAATCCTGCATTATTTGACGCAAATCACGACTATTTTTTCTAAAAAGTAAATTAAATAAAAATTAAATAAATAATTAAAGAGAGCAAAGCGAATATGGAAAAAATAACACTAGTACACGTTTACGTACACATTGCTTTTACCAGTTTTAAAATAAGTTGTGAAAGTTATAATATTTATATCAATATGCGGGATAAGTAGTCCATTTTAATATTGATCGCGGGCCATAAAGTGATATTCATAACTTTACACATGTTTTGCATAGTGCGTTGAAAACTGTACGCGCTCAAATCAATGCACAAAAACTACTTTAAAGTTACTAAGACATTTTTTTTATTAAATAAATAACTTTAATACAATATGTGTCAAATTAAATTTTGTTTATTTAATTATAAATGAAAATCGTACGATTAAATTATTGATTAGATTATCAAAAAATGTGATTTTGGTTGATAGTTTTGATAACACAGAAGTATATTTTGTAAAAAAAAAATAATTACCCAATAATATAGTTGCGCAAAAAAGTTTGGGAGATCATTAAAATTTTTTGCGTCAGTTCAAGCGAGATAAAAACTTTCCGATACTTTTTAGAATTAAAAAAATCACTCAAAGCGCGGCTCCCCGTCGTTACACGCCCACGCTCTTTTTCAAGCCCACTCACGAACGCAAAGCTGGGAGAGGTAGCAAACGCTTTGCGGTCGACTGTCAGTCGGCGCTTGTTTTTCTTTTTTGCCACACTGCCGCCTCCCATGGGGAGTCTATTTTGCACTACGGAAGAAACTCGCCGCGAGCACCGCTTTTGGAGCAGAGCGAGACGCCCCCATTGTCTTCCCTCTTGCGTTTTTTACATTTGTACTTGCCACAAGTGTATAAAAGGTTGAATAATAATTGAAGAAGTGCATAATTGTGTGTATTTAAAATTGGAAAAATATGAGGGATGACATTGAGGATATTGAGTGATTGATACTAATGCGCTATGGAGTATGTTTCATAAAAAAAAAACAAGTTATTTTATGATTATTTTTCATTTGTATATAGAAAATACATAAAATATAATTTATTATGATTTAAAAAAATATTTTGAACTTTGCGGAAGTAGAATTTTGTATAAAGTTATGATTTATAATACCCCTAATTTCTTTTTTTTACTTGTAAATATAAATTGATAAAAGATATTAAACAAAAATCCGTCATTATTATATCTGATAATAGTGAAGGATAAAATTATAATGTGAAAAAAGATGTCAGAGGAACCACAAAGCAAATCTGATAAAAAGTCCGACAGACAAGATAAAAAGCATTAACGTTATTAGTTTGCCAGTTCTGCTCTCTAAGTTGCTCCACATAAATTTTTCCACAAAGCATCAAACTTCAAAAGTATATAATCTATAAAAATATCAGACTCGGAAAACTTTCAAAAATTTCCATTAGCAATGCATCATCCAATAACCACTGAATACTCGTTTCATAACAAACAATCCTAAGCCTCATAGTTTCAAAAACGTTAAAAAAAAGCACGCGAACAATGCCGGCCGCCGACAGTTTAATTTCTCTAAAACCAATTTTCCCTGTAATAAATTATCTTTCATCGCGCGTGTGCGCATCTTTTCTTCCTCCTCCCGCTTTCAACGCATGAATTCACCCCGTTGATTTAGCAGCCTTTTCCTTGACTTCCGCTCTCTCCTCTCTCTCTCTCCTCACCCCCGGCTCCCGGAAGCATCGCACAAAAGCCTCGCGGCTCCCCGCACCCTATTTTTTATCGCTCTTTACAGCTTTCAGGCTGGAGCTGCGTTGCGTGTTTTTCATAATGCGCAAGCTTCACGACGTCGCGTTACGCGTGGGAGTGATCTTCTGATGCGCTGCTTTTCACGGATGAACGGAATCTCTCCGGTCGCGGTAAATGGCCCGTCGGGCTCTTTGAGACGCGCGAGCGCGGTTTATTTTGGTATCGTGTGTATTGCGCGTGGAATTTTTGGGGAGGCGAGGTGGTTTTTCGTGAAAGGAAGGCAAGTATGTTAATCGTGGGGTAGGAATTTTTGGAAAGTCGCGGATTGTTTGGGTTTGGTCGACCGGAGAGTTTGTATGTTGATAAGAGAAGTGTTTACACTTTGCAATTTGGAAAGTTTGAGAATTGTTAGAGATTTCCTAATTTTAGGTGATGAAAGTGGTTCTGCTACGTGGAGAAACTTAGCGCGGGAGAGGTGAATAATCATAATTCAAAATCCAAAAAAGTTTTTTTAAACTTTTTATTTATTTTCGCAGACTGTAAATTATTCAGTTCAGAAGTTACAACAGTACTATATTGTATACAAGGCTTCAGATTGTTTTGCAAAGTTGTTTTATTAAAATTGTTGAACGCAATATCGATTCGCAACAGTAATAAAATAATTACTTTAAACAATTAATTTACGAGTTTAAATTTTACCAATATATTAATAGAATAAACATATAAATAAAACTTTACTTTTACAAAGAAATACTATCACTTTGTAAAGTACACACCCTAAAAGACTCTATTAATCACTAGAAATTATTTATCTTTTAATTCTACAAAAGCATCGTGTCATCGCTTAAATTATACTGTAGTTCGCGAACTCTACTAATAAAAAAATCAATAAAGTCACTAATGCAATGTTTAAGACTGTATATATCTAAGTTAATCATAAAATCTTCTTAAAATTATGTTGACTCCAACCTAGTGTCCGCTATGACGTGAGTAATTAGCAGGGCAGGGACTTTACTCGGACAATTTTTCACGCTCAAATGTCGCTGTCAAGAGACAAAAGTGGTAAAAAAAAAAGAGATTTCGAGTTGACACTAAATCTATTTTTCACATTAAATACCCTTGGGCCAAGTGAAACTGTCCCTACTAGATCGACTGATATCTTGATAAATCATGGGCAAAAAATATATTCATAATTCATGTCTTTTTTTGTAGGTTGTGATTTAATTTATTCTTTTGCAAAAAAAAAAATATATGTAATGTCGTGAAATCTTTTCTTACAAAGATTTATCATTTCATATAAGAAATTAGTTTTGTTTATGTCATTTATATAATGTCACTCATTCCTCTCATTGTTTATAATTAAGACTTACTGAAAGTGATAATAAATACAGTCTTTAATTTTTATTATCCAAAATTCAAATTAAAATAGCAAAAATTCATCTTGCGTAACGTACCAT
>UELX01000305.1:0-90904 GCA_900480035.1 Eupelmus urozonus | reverse complement strand
AGCGTGAAGTAGCGTCTCACCTTGTGATACTCTTTTGTTTTTTTCTTATATTTAGCAAATGTAAGGGGTAACTCCCGTTAATTCAATAAAATAAATAAATAAATAGATAAATATGTAGTAAAATGCGGACATTCTTAAAGACTTGCACAAAATATTATAAACATTTAAAAATTGTTACATATGCAGCAATTTGTACATCAAATAGTAATTTGTACTATGTCACCTACGGTAAGAAGCAATTTTTTATATATTTATATTATTATTTTTTTGTATCTATTTTCAAGTATCCACATATTTTTATACTATATATACTTTTAATAATTTACTCAAAAATGAGTGAGTTCTACTAATACATCTCTAAAAACGTTATATTCAAGATCTGACTCATCTTCGTAAAGTTCATGATGCAGTAAAGATACTTTAAAGATGAGATTCTTTTATATAGTAGATTATCTATATGTTGACCTTTGAGAGGATAAAATTATTTCGCAATCATCCAAAGGTCTAATCAATAATTTTTCAATATTTAAATTTAAGTATGACAATTAAAACTGTGAATTTTGAAATTTATCGGTATATTAAAATAACTTTCCTGTTCTCCATTTTTTTCTCGTCCTCATAGCAAGGAAGCTAATTATGGGAATCCCATAGTTATTTTTATGGTCATACTTTTATCTTATTTTTAATAAAAATACAGATTTTTTTCTTAACGTAGTGGTAAGATATTAGTCATTTGATTTGCAAGCAATGAATTCGTTCGATACAAGGAAAGTGATTTCAGATTATTGGACATTATCGGCGAGATATCCAAAGGATTTGCCGAAATAAATGACCGTGTCAGTTTGGGTTATAACACTGCATTATGCTAAAACCAGCGGAAGATTATTTAACACTTAAGTAATTTTATGTCTGACATAAAATTAAGTTACGTAATATTTATTGATATCTAAACTGAATCGACCATTAAAATAAATAATTAAAGCGGAAAACTTGTATAATATTTTAAGTACTCAAGTAACATTTATAGTTTTATCCTCAAGTATGTTAAATGTTAGCATAGTTTCACTAATTATCAATTATGCTTAGAATAAAGAATTAAAAAAATGAAATAGATTTTTCTGATAACAATTTTGAAAGTTTCTTAATATGAAAAATCATAATTTAGTGAGCTTTGACAAATTTGAAACACTTTCATTTTTAATGAAATTTTATGATTACGCTTATTAAAACAACCTTTTTAAAATATAAAATTTTATTTAATATGATTTATGTCCCTGAATTAATGCAGACTCTTTAAATTTGGATAAAATACTGACACGTATCGTCGTAAAAAGTCATGTGTTACAAAAAGCATCTATTGTAGAGTGAATCATTAATTAATTATCGATGACATTCGGTGTCACAAAAAATTTCACAAAAAATTTCTCTTGGCTCAACCACGATTAATGAATCAAAAAAATCTAGGCTATTTTAAAAAATTGTTCCTCGCACAGACGAGATTGCTAAGTGTATTTTCTCATCCTGTATATTATTATCGACACAAATTTTAGATAAACTGCTCAATTTTTATCAATTTTGTACAGAGCAGTCATTTATAATTTGCAGATCAAATACTATTACAAATAACATGTTCGAATGTTTTATATGTATGTACATACATATATATCTAAGACAGCTAGTAGACAAAAATATCACAAGAATCTTAGATTATTTTAATAATAAGACTCTTGTTCGCTTTTTCTAATTTAATTAAGACTCTAATTTCGCTTTCATTTTAATGTAGAAAAAAGCTTTTTTCCTTTATAAAGTTTTTTGTAACTTTTTAATTTACAAAATAATAAGTAATAGTATTATACATTTCTTGCAACACTTTAAAAAGTAATTCTTCATATTTGTTTTACGTAATTACAGTCAGAATTGAAACTATGTTTTTGGTTAATCAAATTTGAATCACTAAGAGCATATTGTCCGCTCTTTGCTTCGATCTATCCGTCTATTTTAAAGTTTAATGCTATTATGCTATTCTTTGAAAATAATGCTATATCTGAATTCGCCAACAGTAACCAAAAATATAAAAATCAACAAATTTTAACCAAATCCACAAAGAAACAACCCATCACCAAACCACCCGACCCACTCACCCACTCCATCACACCTGAAAAATTTCCCATCACTCCTCAAACAACCTCCCTCCGCAAAAATTTTCCTGCCCAGCGCCTAAACCGACACTTCCTAAAAAGAAAACAAACAAAAAGGAAAAAAAGAAGCCGCGCTCGATCAATCCAAGCTCGCTCGTTCGGCGAAAACGACACCCCACGGGCGCGCGCGTGTCGCACGTGCCGGGCCTATAACAGGCCGGTCACCTGTTCCGTCTCGCGTGCCGCTCGCTCGCTCTCGTCTATAAAACGATCGGATGCGCGCTGTCAGATCCTCAGTCGCGGCTCAGGTGCCGATCTCAACGCTGACTCGCGATTAAAGTGCCGGGCCTCTTTTTTTTTGTTGTCGTCATGTGCGAGAAGAGAGTCAAAGGAAGCATGGAGATGCGGCTGGCACTGGTCCTGGCGGTGCTGGTTTGCGCGCCGTGCTGTCTGGCCTGCACCGGCAAGAACATGATGAGTGAGTAGTTTGGGTTTTGATGCTGCGCGACGCGGGGTTGGAGAGGGTTTTTTGGTTTTGTTTGGAGGGGTGGATTTTGAGAGGCTTGTTTGCAGTACTTTTTGCCGATGGTGTTTTGAAAGTTGGCTGGTTGACGCTTGTAAAAGTTTTTTGATCAAATGTTTATATTCATTTGAAAAATGTTTACTGTTTTCATTCAATTAATTTTTGGGTCTGAAAGAAATTATCGATAGATTCAAAGTTGAATAAAATTTTTTATATTTTTTTCGTAATATGATTTTAAAAATAATTACTAAATTCACTGACTCAGGTACAAAGCACTACGCATGAATGTATTACCAAAATTCACAAGGGTTATCGAAAAGTAGCCAAGCCGTTTTTTTTTTTAATTCTTAATTCAAAATTAACATTTTAATATTAAAATTACTTTTAATATTTTACAAATAATCTTTGTCATATTAAAGTTACTTATTTAAACTAATTTTTTCATATCATAATTTTCAATATTTTAATATTTTTTTGAAACTATTAATCTTATCATACGTTTAATTAGAAAGATTTATCTCTTTTTATGTATTTAACCTATGTAAATCTGTTAACAAACGTTTTCTAAATTCATATTATATAAATAATTTTAAAAACTTTTCGAACTAATTACTTCAGTTTGAAACAATTTTATCTTGTTTTTGTTTTTTATTGTTCTTCAAAATAATCACGTATTCTAACTGTAGAACGTTGACGGGTAAACTTTGCAATACTTTATAAAGTGGCGAGAAGCCGAAAGTGCCGTAATTTAATATGTCTGAAATTATATGGCTATAATAACTTCGAGTTTCGGGTCCATGATACGTCCCCAATAACTGAAGGTTAACGAGAGTACTTACGAGAATATATAAAGAGCTGGAAATAGCTTAATCTCTTTTATTAATTCTTTAATTTTAAGATTTAATCTTTAGATATATTTTATGTTATTAACTATATTTTATTGAAATTAATCGAGTAATCATATTTAAAATTTCCAATCTTTTTTTAAGATTCCTACATTTTTACATACAGAACTAATCATTTTTTCAATCAGTAATAAAAGTAAATTATTTATATAATCATTTTTTAAAATCTAGAAAACAATTGTGAAATTAATTTTTTAAATTTAAATTTAAATTAAATTAAAATTAATTCTTAAAATGTTTAATATTAACTATACAGGCCCTACCATACTCGGCTTTTTCTACTTAATCCAAAGTTCAACTTATTCAAGAGATTCTTTCAACGCGCTACATCCATTTTGGAATAAAAATACAATACTAAAATTTTTCACTCCACTTCGAATAAGAACTTTAAAAAATCAAACCATCCATTCTCACAAACCCCTCACATCACCCCCACCCCATCAAACCATCCATGCAAAAAACATCTTCCAAAAAATTCTCACTAGCCCACTCTCCTCCACGCAACAATTAAAACACTCCAACAAGGTAAAAAAAACGAGATGGCTCTCGTGGAGCGATACCCGCCTCTAAAATTACACGCTCGAGCATGATGTCAGCGATGGATCCTCCGAATCGGTTCAAGTGCGCTCGGACGTCGCGTTTCGGATGTCGCGCATTGTACACGAGCGATGATGGAAAACGTCACTTTTCTGCCTTTCTGAGCGCTCGCCGCGCGGGCCGGAAGGGCTGGGCCTGTTTGCGCCGCGGCCCAGTTACTCGCTATTTTTTTTCGCCGTGGGAAATGCCGACTAATGAGCTGGGTATTTACGCGAGTGCCCTTGCGCGGCGCGATTTGCTTTTTTTTCGTGTATGGAAGTGTTTCGATGGTAGCGGGTAAGGTAAAATGGAGTTGATCGTTTTTGGGTTTCGTGGTATAGTGTTTCGTTTTTGTATAAAGGTGTTTTGTAGAGGGTTGGGAAGATTTACATATTAGTTTATCGGTTTATTTATTCTTGTAAAAAGTACTTGTGTGTTAACGAAGTTGCAAAAAATAACGATTTGTTCAATAGTTTTTTAAGCTGTAAGCATATTAGATAAAATACGAATAAAACAAAAGAATACAAAAATCAATAGTAAATACCAAATAGAAATAGATTAATAGCTTGAATAGTAAAAAGTCAATTATTATTCACGATCCCGTCAAATAAAACGTTTATTAAGTCACGTACAACACTATTCAATTACACGAATCCATAGCCATACTCACTAATAGATTCAGACCTTTTTTACACACGAACCTTTCCTCCAACTCACCTCTCAATCAGCTCTAAAAAAAATCTGTCATTTCCCACGTACCAATCAAATTAGCATACCCAATCAAGTCATTAGAACATAAAATATCCCTTGATCGAATCAATTCCACGCGCCTAAATTACATAAATCCATCAAACGCCCCACAACTCAGCCCAATTAAACACACAATCGCTGCTAAAAAAAAATTCAAATCTGTCCACTCCAATAAAAGCCAGTCTCAGAAAAAAAGAAGGAAACTCAGCTCGTGATATATAGTCTTAAAAGGTTAATTGCGTGACAAGTCCTCGCGATCTTCCGCAAAACGAGAGCTTATATCCATGAATTTTAGAAAACCCGCACGTGTACGTATATATATGTGAGAGCGCAGCCGCGCGTTAATCTGCCGACGTGTATATAGATAGAAAGTTCTAATCGCTCTTCCCCCAAAGGCTTCCGTGATTTCCAAAAGCCCGGGGTAATTTTACACGACGGCAAGATTTCTCAGGCACTCTGTCTCTCTCTCTCTGAGCGCGAGCGGTGACAAAGCGAAACTTCTTGTCCCCGTGTGTGCCTTTGCGCGTTAAATCGCCGAAGCGTAATTGCGGTCCTTTTGAAGCTGAATTATTTCTCGCGCTTGTTAGTCGTATTTTTGACGCTCTCGCTTAGAAAGAGAAATCATTTGTATTTTTCATACTTTTCGTATTGTAAGTGCATTTTGAAAGTATATTTTAATTGTTATAAATTAAAAAAACATTATCCTTTAAATCTCATACGGTAAAAATGTCACGAATCACAAGGCGCATCGAAAATAGACAAACAACGGCCTATCGGTTCTATAAATAACCCAGCATCAAACTGCACCGGCGACTTCTTCATTTCTTCCTCCAGATCCTCAAAGTGAATGTGGCACTTTTCTGCCTCTCCTATTATAAAATCCTTCTATTTTCGGCCTACCGAAAAAAAACCTTGACCACATAGCCACTATACAGATCAGCCGCATCCGCTAGCCGGAGTCATTCGATGTTTAATTATGTGTGATCTGTTTCGCGCCGGCCGAATTTCATTAAATTGACAAATTATGCGCGAGAACCGTTTCAGGAAATGGACGATACCTGTTCTCCTGGCCGTTGATTATATAGCCGAACGAGCGCGCCGCGATGACTAACTCGCCGCGCGGCTTTGATTAACGCGAGCCTCGATTCATTGCCTTCTTATCGTTCGGTAATTAATAAGGTTAATAAAAGGATGGACTTGATTGACAAATTAGGGGGATTAAAATTCATTGGTCGACGCTTGGCTTGATGATTCGTTTAAATTTCGCATTATTTTTTTGCAAGTAGCTGCTGCAGTGATCCTGCTATCTACTTTTATGCGCGGTATTAAATCGATAAGCGGCTCGTGAAAAAACGACTTTTATCAGTATATTTATTAAAAGTATTTCAGTTGACGAAAAAAATGAAGCGACTTTTTTGCGCGTAGGAAAAGTTGGAAGCGCTGATTCATCGATCGCCGTCCGAAAGAGATTGACAAAGCGGAAAAAAAGAGAATTTTAATTTTATTCGCTATGTGAAATTCATGCTAATTCCCTTCACAGACACCACGAGTACGTAAATTCATTTTTTTTTCGCCAAACGCCTTGAGATTATTGAGTAACACCAGCGATCCAATCAATCCCCGTTTACAAAACATGAATACTTTCCTCGAAACTTCCTCGTCGTCACTCTAAAAAAAAATCACCCATCCACCCAATATTAATTCCTTCCGCTCGCCAAAACGACCCAAACAAGAAAATCGCATCTAACTAGCTTCACTAGCAATATTTTCCTGTCCCAAAAAGACGCGCGTTAATTAGCCTTTATCGTGCGGTCGTTATCCAAATGCGACCACAAAGGAGAAACGCGAGCCAAGCGCAGATTTTACAGCGCGTTTGCGTTGTGTGTATTCGTATAAGCGGCGAGAGCATGGAAAAATCAATAAAAGCTCACCTTTTGCGTATCTTTATATTTGCAGGGTCGGGCGTATCATGCCAGGACAAGCGGAACATCCTCGACGAGCACAATAGGCTCAGGCAGCAGGTCGCGCTTGGACAGGTCCACGGCCAGCCATCTGCCAAGATGATGATGGAAATGGTATGAATGGTGTTTTTGTATTATTTGAAGGGGTTAATGAAAGGGGTTGTCAGTAGGCATAATTTGTTGAGTTTGAATGGATTTAAAAGGGATATACCGACAGATTAAATTAATGTGATTTAATTATTAGCTTCGTTGAAAAGTAAAATCTCGAAAAATTCAAATTTTTATCCAGGGTAAGCTTTTGTTAGTTTACATATCCAGTACTTTATTGCATCTGAATTTCATAAGAACGATTTGAATTTTGAATTAAAGCTTCCGGATTCCGAACTGCAGTTCGCTTCTGAATCACAATTATTTTACCCACAAATTCAAAGCAACAGAATCCGACAGTAGAACAAACAAATACGCACTTAAAAAAGACTAAAAACCCAAAACCCAAAGCTCTTCAAACCCATAAATTCCCCACAAACAAACGCAAAAGAATCCAAAAAGCTCCCGCTCCGCAAAGCTTCATTCCCGCCACTTAATAATTCAACGTACGATCCCGCCAAATCAAAATCCACTTGCGCTCGGCTGAATAAGTCAAGCGCGACAGTAGATAAAGCGCAGCTTAGATAAAGGGGTATATGTTACGCTTATAAAGTAAGACGGGAATATATCCTCGGGGGGTGGGATCGGGCTCAGCTAGACGACGAGAGACGCGCGTGCAGGTAGATTAACAAGCTGCGAAACTTTTGCAGGTCTGGGACGATGAATTGGCGGCGATGGCCCAGCAATGGGCGGACCGCTGCAGCACCACCCACGACAACGCGCGCAATGTCGGTAAGTTGGCGGAGGAGCTTGTAACGATGTTACCTCTGGGAGGATGCTGGGACCTGCTCTATGCTAGTCTAATGCGCGCTGCTGGATTGTGGCTTGTTTTATTGTTTGTTTTGATGAATGTTGGTGCTGGGATTGGCGAGAAGATGGTGGAGTTTGGTTGTTTATGAATATGCGGGATTGTTTAGGGATTAATTTGCTTGGATGTGGACATAGGTTTTGTTTGAATATTCGGGATTTGAAGAAGGTTGAGTGAATCTTTAACTGTGATGGTTATAGATTGAATTTAACATTTTGAGAAGTTTTAAAAAAAATAATGACGTTTGCGTGCAATAAAGGGAGCATAAATATTCGTAATCTTAATTATCAGAAAGGTATACTTTGCTGCAAGTTTTAGAGAGTTCAAGGACGATGGATGGCCGGATTTAGAGCTGTCAGGGCACTTTTTCTTTGGAATTAATGACTCATTTGCGGAATAAATGTGGACGTTTTAGAAAAGAGTGCAGCTCCAAAGTTAGAACTAATACAAAATCGAGTGTAAAAGAAAAACTATTTAACCGTGAACATTCATTTAAAGTTGAATTTATTTTTTGTGAAGCTCATTTGCAACGCTCTTTTTCATTAAAATTATAAATAATGCATACATATAAAAACCGATTTTAGTTTTTAATAAATTAGTAAATTTAATTAAAAAATTATTCTTACATTTAGAACTAACAGAAATTAGTACGACATTAATTTTCTCTTACAATCAAAACGTCGAAATGCGCGAATAAGACACGCGCAATGAAAAACCGATCTATAATTTTTAATATCCGAAGTTTCCCCGATTACATGTATTATTTATGAGCTAGCCAGAACAAATTCACTTAAAAATATGAAACGCAAGCCGAACAACCGCTGGAGATTGACTTATTTCAAAGTATAAGTGTCGCTCGGCTCTCGCTAGTCTCAAACCCAGCAGAAGCAACCTGCCATCTACCTCGCCCTCATGAATAGCGTCTTCCTCTGTCTAATAAATATTTTATATTACTGCTTCGCTTACTACCGCTTCCAGCATTCACTCTAGAAAAACTCCCTTAATTTTTCCTCTACCACGCTAATAACACACCTTCAGCAGCCATCGCCCAACTAAACCCATAACTCACCCTAATATTTAATCAAGTCGAAACTCCCGGCATCTTAACGGCCAACTTCCATACATCCTGAAAAACAATATCGTTCTATTTCCCCGCGCGCTTACGCAAAACAGCCCGCCAGAGAGCTTCGCTATAGAGTCGAAATTTATCGAATATAACCCGAGCGTTTCCACTTTAATTAAAGGCAGGTTCGCGGTCGGGCAGAATATGGCCCGCACGTGGACGACGCGGCAGCCAGCCACGCCGTACGACACAGAGCCAGACTGGCGCCAGCAGATCTACACCTGGTTCAATGAGGTGCAGCACTACCGCACCGGATACAGCAGCTCCACCGCCCATTACACTCAGGTATATATCGACGGCCAATATTGTTTGGGATGGATATTGAGATTTTTGAGTTTTAATTTTGGAAAATTGTGGAATAATTTTGATCTGCGTGAAATTCAAGTTGGAAGAATATAGATGGGGAGGATACATTCTATGGGCTTACAAGTTCATTTTTTGTGTTTTTTTAAACGAATTAAATTTAACGAATTAACACTTGGTTAATTTATTAGGATATAAATACGTATTAAATTACATTCAATGATTTAAGATGCATTATTTTTTCTTACGATGAACTAGTAAAACGTATGAGTACGAGTTATATTAAAAGCTCAATAACTCGATCAGCTGATAATGAGATCAGAATTCCGATCTCCTGTTTTCATCGTTCACTTTATACAAATAATAACAAAAGCGTATCATAAGCAATTAAAGCTGTACCTCATTATATTCCATCTAACGGGGTTGTACCTTCGTTTTTTTGTTACAGGTGGTCTGGGGAGATACCTTCCTAGTGGGCTGTGGCTATTCATATTACTACGACCCAGCCCGAGGCTACACGAAGAACTACGTGTGCAATTATGGACCGAGGTAAAATCTTCGATTTGATGCTTGTGAATCCCTTATACTATTCGTATTGTACTGTTTCGTATTGTTTGTAGTTTCGCGATTTCCCGGGTTATTTATAACAATTTACTTAAAAAGAGTATATATACAATTTTTTTAACGTGGCTTGAAAATTTACATTACTCTGCCAAATTCTGCAATTTTAATAAGCAACAGCCGAACTCAAATCGTATAAAAATACGTTTAATTCACTTAAACAACTTCAAAAACTCGAATCCCCCATCCAAACCAAAAACCACAATAAAAATCCCCAAAAAAACCTAACCCCTCAAATTCCATTACAGCGGCAACGTACTCGGCTACAAGCCCTACCCCTTCGGCTGGCCCGAGTGCAACAGCTACGGCGTCAACTACTCCAACAAGTACTCCGGCCTCTGCTGTAAGTATCAATACCCTGCCCATGAATACTTCACTCACCTCCCATCAACTTTATACACATCCATATATTAACGGTCCGTTTCGTTTGATTTCCAGCGCGAGCGTCGTACTACCCTCTTGGCGCCTATTGCGCCTACGGCTAAGTCCAGGGGGAGAAGTGGGAGGAGGAGCGAGACAAGTCCAAGAGCGAGGAGAATATCAAGTGTCGACGAATTTCTGTACTCGAGTGGCGAGAGTTACATTCGCTGTGTTAGGGTGGATTTGAAAGAACCGCATGGGCCTACATGCTCATTAAGAACGTTTTAGGGAGGATATAGATTTGAGGAATTTAATCGTTGCGGAAAATAAAGTATTTGTTGTGTCATACTTTGAGATAATAATATACATTTTTTCTTTTGTTTTTATGAAATCGAAATCAGTTATTGACTTTCATGAAACTATCAATCGTTTAGCCACGCATTAAACAGGCATCAATTGCTCTCGAACATGACAACAAATATTTTATTTACACATTTATATTAATACCATTACCCAGCTACGAACGATCTCCAAGTTTTCTCATCAATAAAAAAAATTCATCTCATCAAATTTCTCACGTTTGCAAAGGAAAAAAAAACACGTAGACGCGCTGTAGGTCGGCGAAACAGAGAGGGGAACGCTTCTAGTCCATTAGGTTTAAATTGGCTCGATGTACTTATTAGCCAGCGTAGATTAAGTACAGCTCAATTAGCAAGGCATCGTTCAACTTCATCGATAAGACGCGATATCTTCGAGGGGGGGCAGAGCTGAAAACGATTTTTGTAAGCGATGCGCGCAGAGAGATTGGCGTGTCTGTGTAATAAAATGGAAGAAAAAAAATCGAGAGCGGAGATCTCGTTTGCCTTAGCGAGCAGCTTTATTATCCCGAAATTTGAATGTATTTATTATATGGCTGTTCGAACCTAAAGATAAATGTACGTTAATTTATGTGTGAAATATATCTCTGCGTGATTTCGTATCATTTTTTGCCGCTATCGATTTTTCGCGTTATTCAAGAATCGCTTTCGCTCATTATTATTTATTAAGCTCATTGTTTCTTTTTTTTTTTTTTATTAGCATGTTAATCGATTAGTTTTTTACAATGAAAAATAGGATTTTTTAATTATGCAGAATCTCACTGTTTATTATATATTCGAATAAGTTTTAGTTAGTCATCGATTTATGCAAATGAATTTAAAATGTATTAGGTGAATTAATTATGAACAGAATGTTATAAATGATAGATCTATATTCTAAAATAGAATTACATTTAAACTGATATTAATTATTTACTCAATCACTTTATTTTATAGGCACATTTATAATTTGTACACATTTTCAAAACTGTATTTATCGAAATTTCGAAATTCACACAACCAAAATATGTCAATATCATGCCTGAGCAACGTTTTATAAATAAATCAAAATATTTTTTAAAATATTGAAACGACTTTTACTTGTACTTTCACACCTGCACAAAGTTTCGTGATTTTAAAAAGAGACATTAAATGAGGAAAAATAAATTCTTTTTTTTGACTCACCGAATTTGAATAAATTAAGACTTTCATCGATTTTATGACAAATTTATACCTTCAAATTTTGAAGAACGCTGATTTTGAATTTTAGGTCACGCTGACTCACTCGGCATACAAAGTATCTCAGCTCGAAGTAAAAGAAGCAAAACGAGACTAAAAAATCAAAACTTTAAAATCCTCTTGGATACCTAATTTTATCAAAATAAAGAATCCTTTTCTAAGCCTGTGTAAAACTTCGCTGACATATTATCAAAAGATCTTTATGAGATCAACCCTTATCAAATTCTTTTTATTTGCCTATGTAATTACTTTGATAAGAAAGAGCAGTAACGGAATTAAAAACTAGTTATTAAAAGTTGAAAAAAAATACAAAAACCAAATATCTGAAGCTCGAACTTCCTGCATGCAAAAGGTTTTGACTTTCCCTGCATATTTTATACTAGCTTTTCATATTAGCTCCTGTTCCTTTCAGATAAAAAATTCAATTATTCGTTTTGATAATACCGGCAATCTTCATAGCTCCAATTTAAAATTTGACAAAGTCACAATGAGCTTTCGTCGCTAATCTAATTACAAAAGACCTCTCCACTCTTACAATACATCATCAAGCCATCCTATTAAATCCATCCCAAAAACCGAATACAAACGCAGCAAACGTAAACTTTTGATGGACTATTTTCCGCGTGTAATTCGCGAAATCAATGGCAATGCATCTGCGCAGCCCGTTCGTATAACTACAATCGCAATATGCCTGAGCGAAATATTTGCCCTCGCGCATCCCGGCGTATTCTGCGTATACATTCAATCGGCTCTGGCCCGATGAGCAAACAAATACGGGCTGATGTGTACATATACGAGATGACAGAGATCGGCGGAGCGTTCGGTGTACAAAAAATTTACCGCGTGTTTAATTATTTTCCTTGCCGATGCAAGGATTACCCTGATAGAAATTAATCCAGTAACTGTCTAAATCTGTCTAATTTTCTATATAAAATAATCGGGGTCTTGATAAAATTAAATCATTTTCCTACCAGGGTAAATGGCGATGGTATAACTTGCTCGTTGCTCATCAAATTTTTTAGAGCAACGGTAAAAATTCTCAACTCATTTTTCCGTCATTAATAAAGCGAATCCTGTGGAATCGTACTAGTGTAGGAAAGTAGCGATATTTTTTTTTTTATCGAGATTCAGAGTCGCCAGACGGTCTCGCGAAGGCGAGATCGACACGCGCCGACGATAAAACGCAGTGATTCATCGGTGAATGGGAGAAAGGAAGAGGCGCGTTAACCGGTTCGTTGCGGATGATGAAATGTGAGTTTGAGGAAAGCGCGCAGTGTATACCTCTGGACTATTGTTATTTTGATAGATGCGCGGGATGGATTTTTTTTTTTTTTTAGATAATAATACGATTAGGTTTTGATTTTTTTTCCTTTGTAAGTAAGAAGGAAAAATCCGGAGTTAGGGAGAAAATTTAGGATGTCGTTATAGTAGTTTTATTACCTTGTCGGATTGATTATAGCTTTGAGGATAATCTTACGCTAAGTCATGGCTTCATGTTTCTAGATGCGGGTAGAAAAACGTCTTAATTTAATTAAGCGATTCGAAAGAATTATGTGTACATCTATTTTCTGGATATTGATGTATGGAAATAGGAAGAATTGTGTTTGATAGACAGAAGCACATAAATATACTTAGGAAATTTTCTGTAGGGTATTTCCAACGATATTGAATCATTATGATTTTCGGGGAAACCGAGAGTCAGTGGGGCACGTACACCTCCTTTACACTTAGATACATAAATATTTCGACTTGCTTATATTATGACGTTTATGAAGTTAGATAGCAGCGGTTGGATGAATTAATGTCTTCTAATTAATTTTTTATCCGAGCTCCTAAAAATTTATGAGCCATCCTGACGACTTGTGGTCCTCATAAACTTTTAGAGACTATTTTTTTCTCAGACTTCGTATGGTACCTAAGTGGTGATTTATGTTTCGAAGTTTTACGATCGCGCACAAAAAATTACATGTACCAGATTTATAAATTTGTCAATTATTCAGGTAAATATGGAATCGAATATAGAATTTTTTTTTATGAAAGTAGGTAACTATTGCAAATTCTCGATTATTTTATGAAATTGAATTATTGAATTTTTAGTAAATGTTCCCAAAAAACAAAGATATATTTCGACCTTTTTTTTCCTTTTACAATTTATTCATCAAGCTGCCTTAACGGTAGCAGCAATAAATCTTTCAAAATATGAAATATGTAATTGATTTTCAGAAAAAGTCACACGTATTGGAAAGATATTGGACAGTTCTAGAATTTTTTTAAAAATTGAACAACACTAACAAAGGAAAAAAACTCAAAGTTTTAATTTCAACCCGCATAATACATTCCGTAAATCCACGCGACCCCCATATTTAAAGTAGAAAAAAAACTCTGTCACCTCAGAATATTTATCCCCAAAAGACCTAAAAAGCGTTAAACAACATTAAACCACCTCTGCAAAACCACCTTCCTTCCCCTTCCCCAACAAAAAAGTACATTAACCCAACCCATCCTACTCCGCCCCTCACCTTCTTACAAGCCTTTTTTGCGACTGCAGAACACAGCCGCTAATGATCCCAGGTGTACTCGCCTATCCTAAGATAATTCAGCAACTTTTCCCTCGCTCTTCCCTCCCGATTCACGCTTAAATAATGCAGGCACGCGCACGCATCGTTTACGTGCGCGCCCTTAAAACATCCCCGGGAAATTCGGGAAAAGCGCGTATTACGAGGATGTAGGCCTGCGGCGCTTTCTCATGAATATGCGGCAGGAGCTTGCGGTGTATATACAGTCTGGATGTTTGAGCGGGGAGTTATGTTGCGCGTTTTGGTTTCGGGGGGTTCGCGTGAAGCTTATTTTTGGGGTGAATGTTTTGGTTTGGGGGGTTGAGTGGATGGTAAAGTTTTGCTGGTTTTTGAGGTTGAGGTGGGGATTTGGTTTGGTTGAGATGTAGGTTTTTTTTTATTTTTAGGAATGTACGTATAAATGTTGATTATTTAATGATTATGCATAAATAGTAAGTAAGCGTGTCCTTCTAATTGAGTTGGGTAAATTAAATATGAAATGCATAAGAAGTTTACTCATTCTTTTATTAACTTTGATGCTGATATTTCATTTTTACATATTTCAACATGAAAGTTCAATTTAAAAACAATCAATTTATAAATTCTGCATAAAAATAAAACACATTTACATATTCACATATTTTATTTCCGGCATTATTGAAATATTTTGCTTTTAACTTAATGCATATACTATATACCTATCAATCATTCTTTAAATATAATAATTAACATTACTTTAATTAAAAAATAAAAAATTTCTTAGATTTTTTCAATGAATCTTAGTTTCTAACACCTGCCAATGGAATTCGTATTACAAATCCACCCGACATCCACGTCCGTCATCTATTTTATGTGCATTCCTCGAAAGGTGCCAAAATTAATGAAAGATTTCACGTGGTTTCATCATCCCAAACATTCGCCTAACCAACTGGTGAATTGTCGCGCAATTCCAAACAGCTGGTGTATCGAAGGATTCGAAGCAGCGGCCTCCGGTGTACCCTGGAAATGGTAATGTACTTGCCAAAAAGCTGTTTATACATGTAGATGAAGCTTTAGTTTATTGCTCGGGTGTTAATTACCGGCTCGTCGCGGGAGGTCCCCCACGTGTAAAACCGGTGTCGCGCGAATGAGTCGATATATGTTAACGGAAATGTGAGTCTTTTATTAGAATTCGAGGGAAACTGCGCGGTTTGTTTTATTTAATTAGCCAGAGTTTGGCTTATTGATTTTCGTAGTACTGAGGTTAAGATTTGAGGTGATTTTATTGTTTGTTTGTTTTATTATTGTGGGAAAATTGAGAAAAATGAATTTAGAAGTTTTTTTGTAAAGAATTGCTATTTGAAAATTCGTTTAATACAATTAATGTAATAAATAATTTAACTAAATACATAAAATTTACTAATAACTTGGTTTAATAACTCTAAGGTACCATTTTTCTACTTCCTCAGTTAGAAATTCGTGTGCATGAGTGTATATTTTTATAAGCTTAAAATAAGTCTTACTGAGAAGAATAGCTAAACAAAAATGTATAGAGTATATGTTTTCCGTTTTAAAAAATTGTAATTTCATCTAATTAAATTAACGACATTAATTATATGACAGCAGAAACAGACAAAGTTATAATTTACATAATTTTAATCCTGAAAGTTCAAGTACAAAACAAAGTTACAATCTTGTATACACCCACGCGTATCTTTGCCGTTCCCTCCTTTTTCACGCAGAAATGTAATTAAAGTGATTTTAATTACCAAAAAAGAAAGCCCCCGAAGCTTCGTTAAATCCTCCCCGTAAAAGCACATATAAATTTTCCCTAATTACATCGAGAGAACGGAAAAATAATAATTTCCACTCGCGCTCCGCCATCCCAAACGAATCGACGCACTTCGCAGCAAGAAAACCCAGATAGAGAGAGAGAGAGAAAGAGAGAAAAGTCGTAGACTCACTCGGCTAGATCCCGCGCCACGTCTAGGCTATTGTCGTTCCACGTAACTTCTTAATGCAATTTTCGAGCGCTGCAATTTGGACTCGCCTCCTTCTAAACGAGTACTCCGCGGAATCTTGCATATATGGGGCGACGAGGGGGGAAACGTCGGTATGTAGTAGCGCTACGCGCTTGGAGTTTCATAAGCGAGCTAGACGAGGACTTTGAAGCTGGGCTGATTTGAAGACAAGATGCTGGGCTTGTTGTCGTTTTGGTATTCGAGTGGGTGAGGGTTACGGGTCTAATTGCCGCGGAGGTGTGGGAGAATTGAAACGAGATGGTTATTGCTGAATTAGTGTGATTGTCGGATGTGTGTGAGCTGAAATTGCATCAGTTTGAGAGTATAGTTATTTCATAGTAAAATAAAACAATTATGTGAATTAAATTAAATTGATACACAGTGAGTCGTTAGAAATCAATTAACTGTTTGTAATTGAAATTTAAAAAGAAAATTTCTTTGTATATTGACAAATTGATAATTAATTGTTAATTAGTTGTTAATTGATATTTTAAAAATTGTTATAAAATATTATTGTTTTTATATTGTTATTTATTATTATTTATATGTTATTTTTGATAAACCACTCTACTAACTGTTTTCAAATACGATTTAGTTTACTTCTAAAAGACGTACTTAAAGCCTTTTAAAATTAAAAAATTGTTGAATATTGTAAGAGTTTTTCTGATTGACCTTCCATCTCTTTTGTAAACATGACGAATAAAGTTATAAACAATAAACAAGGTCATAAAGTAAACATTTAAATCGTAATAAATAAATGCAACAATAACAAAATACTTATATAATGTTATACAAGGAGTTACCAATGTTGTTTTCGGATTAATTCATTGCATTTTAATTTTTGAAGGATAGCCTTGCTTATATTGTTTACTAGTATATATTCGATGACATATGTAGTGAATATAATATTAATAGTTTTAATTCTTACATTCTTTATAATAAAATAGAAGACGTAGAATGTTATCCTGACTTATTGCAAATAAATAAGACATAATGCTCTATAATATTGTTCTAAAAATCGTTTTTATGAAACATGGAAGATGTTATTATTTTCGCAAAAATTTCTTTATTTTCATTCAAAATATAAAAATGTAGATACTAATGTAAATGTATATGCAAACTTATAATATACAAACCAAACAATTTTTAAATCATAAAATTAACAGGTTCTTAGAAGAATAGAAAATTCATTGGACTGAACTTTATTGTGAGAACTCGACTGAATTCCAGGTTTCTGTTTTTAAATTAATTAGATAAGAAATAATTTAAGAAAAAACCTGGAAATATAGTAGAGCAACTACAAGATTATGTTAAACAATAAATTTTATGATTATAAATGACTACATTAACTCTATAAATTTATAAAATTTCTATCATGATTAAAAAATTTTAATAAATTGATTAAAAAATCTGAAACTAAATACATTTATTTAAAAAAATAAGTTAAATTAAATTAAATTATAATAAAATTAAATTGGTTTAAATCAATTGATTTTATGATAAAACTGATGAGCAAAGAAAACGTGAATAAATATATAAAGCCAATCTAGTTACTTAGCTAATGACCGCGAAATAAAAAATTAAATAACAAATTAGAAAATTTTCTTCTTATATCCAGCCAAAGTACAAATTATATATTCTACACTATATATATACTTACTGTAAGATGTTTAGTGACCTTCTCGTTGCAAAATCATCCAGATTCTTACATATTATCTAGCTAATTGAACAACAAAACGTCTTACTGTATTGATAAATACAAAAGAATTTGTTATGATAAAATGATGAAGACTTCTTAAATCGAGAAAATAGTTTATAAAAGTATTTGTTGTATTCTATTACGAAAGTTTATTTATTAATTAAAAAGTATCATCAATCCTAAGTTCAGCAATCCATCGATATATATGTATTAACATAAAAAATACGGTTAAAGTATTAAATACGAATCATTTTTATATGCCAACTAGGGGTATGAAAGTCAATTTAAAGTTTGCAATTTTTTGTTACATTATTACCGACCAAAAAGTCTGAGAATTTCAGCAGAAATTACAATAGATTCTTTGAATTACATAAAATAATAAGATACTCATTTTGTTAAGAGTTAAGAAATTTACTTAAAACTTGTTTAATAATCTACCGATCATTTTTATATAAAACAGGAAACTCAAATTTCAAATTAACTTTGACGCGCCTTTAAGTTAAGTGAGATCATTTTGCTATTGTGTTACAGTTTTAAAAACAGATAGAAAATAAAAAAATGTTTTTTTTTTAAACCGATAGTTCATATTAATTTTTTTTATAAAAGAATTAGAGAAAGTGTTTTATTAAAATTTTTCAATTATAAATAAGCTTAAAAGTTAAACAGAAATGAAATTCAGAAAACTAAAATAATCTTTAAATTCTTGAAACTTATCAGAAATAGTTATAATTTATTATTATTTTATTTTAACTAAAATTTTTAATTTCTTTCTTAATTTTTACATTTTATTCATTATTTCCCGATTGTAAATGTATCTTTGAAAATCTATGCATTGCATAACAATGTTGAAGAAATGGTAAATAATAAAACAGAAGTCATTTGAAAAAATTTATAATTTAATAACCATAAATATATTTCATTGATGAAATTCGAGAATGAGTCATATCATTTCACTAACAGATTTCCGGCAGATCTCATCGTCCTAATTCCAATCACATTTTAACTATAGTTCAAAATAATATATTTATTACATTCAATATATTTATTCTGATTCCAAATTCATCGTAGGTAAAATACATGATTTTAATCTTCAGCACTTATTTCAGAAAAAGAAATTCGGTTAACACTGATTCAATAGTAAAGGATTCGCAAAAACTCTCGGCTCGGTATTTCGTAATTTCTTAAAAAAAGAGAGAGAAAGAAAAGTAATTCCAGCATAAAGTTTAAAACGAAAAATGAACAGACCTACATCCGACAATAGTTTCTTTTTTACTCTCTACACACCTTTGCCGCGACCTCGTATCATTTAGTCGATAACGCGCGACGATGCGACATAATAATATATATCGTCATAAACATATCATTCGATCACAGATCGCGTGAACAAAAATAAATCGACCGTCGCGACGGAGCGTGCAACGATCGTCTAAAAAGGAGACTTCTTTACATATTCTTTATTCTTTCATCATACAACGACTTTGAAATTAGGACCGCGCGAGGTACATCACATATCACGCAAACGAACGAAATCGTTTTTTTTTTCCTTTTCGTACGCTACGCTTACGAGACGGTTTGTGTTTCTTTTTTTCACTTCATGTCTTACCTATTTTTGTCCTCCTTCTAAGGGACGGAGTTTGAAATATCGAATGTTTCCCTAACGATTGTATCATTAAAAGACGATGCTTTAAATCTTAAGCAAGCTAAAATCTAACTATTCTTATAGATTGAGATTTTAAACATTTAAGAAATTAAGCATTCGACTTGTAAGTTCAAGTAGTATTCGTATATTAAAAACTTCGATATCCCTTCCTCGCACATTTTCATTGTGACATTAGCGAGGCAGTTTCTTTAAAAAAAATAAAGAAACTATCCGAGACAAAAAAATCTTCCTTTTGTGGAATGAACATACAGTTTCCGCAAATCTGATTTAAAATTCATAGAGAGAGAAAAGAACCAGCTTCGCAATCGAGCTTATAAATACGATCGATGTGCCACATTTGAAGTTCAAGTAACACGACCCCGACACGAAACCCACGAAAAAATATCTCTATCTCTTTGGTCACAGCAATAGCCCTCAACGTTTTGTTTCTTCGGTAAGAGCCTAAGCATGTGCGCTTTTTTTCTTTAAATCTCACTCATTCTCACTCTTTTTTCTCTCTCTCATTCTCTCTCTCTCGCGCGCGCGCACGCGTATATATCATCCACTTATTATACATTATACATATGTACAAGTCGGGAGGTAACGATTTCATATTTTCTTTGCAATCTTCAATATTTATATATACCTATCTATATAAAGAGACGACGAGTCTTTTCGTTTGTTTCTTTGTTTTTTGTATCCTTTTTCTCATTTTTTTTTTAGTTTCTCCGAAGTTTAACATAAAAAGTGATTAGCGAGGCACACTGATCCGGTGCACCCCTCGTGCGCAATTGGCTAGATTATATCACTCGCCGAGGACGATTTCTCGTAGCGTGAGAGGATTAGAAATTTTATAGTTCGCCTTATTTCGTCGATTCGCGTTTCCCTTCCTCTTCTATAGTCTTCTTTTGTTTTAGCGTGTGCCTTAGCCACGGAGGAAGGAGTATACATTTACATATGCACGTGTAAGTTCTCTGTCTCGTAATTATACGTGGAGCGCTGGTTTGCATTTAGTTTTGTTTACGATTCGCGTCGTCGGTCACCAAGGATGAACCGCCAGCTTTGTTGTTATGGCTTCACCGCTTGGAACTTGGGCAGGCACAGGCCGAATTTGCTCTCGATGCCCGTGAAGATGGGCAAGGCCACCTGGTAGCCGCCTATGTGATCCGGATTCGTTGATCGCATGTCGTCAGCAACTCCGGTAGCAGGTACCTTCTGGTCCGAGCCCGCAGGTCGCCTGTGAGATAGATTATTGAAATATTAAAAAATTGAAAATGTAATATAAAGAATTTCTTATAGTTTTAAATTTCCTTTAAAGGATTTAGTAAATTATTCAAAAGTTTAAAATGTAATTTCATAAAACGAGTAGAATTTAATTTTATAAATTAGTGACTAATTTAGTTTTAAAAAATATATTTTATATATTATAAAAGAAATTTATTTATGAAATATTATATAAATTAAATGTGAAAAAAACTTACGATCCTCCAAAATCGACAAAGAATAACCTCTGTAGCAGCTCGTACGTGAAGAGCGTGACACCAAATTGAGGCGACGATCTGAATACTCGAGCTAAAAACGTTTATAATAATATTAATAATGTATAACTTATTTAATTTTTCGGCCCCTTATACTTAGTCATATAATAGATTTGGGGATCCAACAATCAAAAAATTTTGAAAAAAACACATTTGTTCGATGTGACTTTTTGAAATGATTTGATGCTTTCATACAATGAATTGCAGCGATAAATAAATATGAATGAATTTTTAAACATTTTTGAATACTTAAAATAAATTTGTATTTGTACTTAATGCTGTTGGTTAATAAGATTCTCATGGCACGATATTTTATTAAAAACAAAAAACAGAACAAAAACGCAAAATTTTGCTCAAAAGCCGCCAAAAACTACTTACTGACAATCAAAGGTCATCGGGTCAGTTTAGGGAGATCGATGAGCCGATAAATGCTCGGCATCAATCGAACATATTTATATTGAATCAAATTAGATAATTCTATTACTTATGTTTATAAATTATAATAAACTTTATTCAATATTGCATATTTTAAATTCAGTGCTATATGGCTCCTTTTAAAGTTACAGATGTTCTATTTCAAACTCTTTTTTATATTTATAACAACTAATTTCAATCGAAAGATCTATATAAAATAGATATTTCAATGTTTCATTTTTACAAAATATTTAGTTAAATTTACCTTATATAAAGATCAAAATATTTTATTATCTTTAACAAGCGAATCGAAAAATCTTTATATAATATTTTCGACTAACTATTATAGATCAAATATTTTCATCACAGCACTGAACTTGCAAAAACTGTAAGCTGCAAAATTGAATTCTACGTTTAATATTGAAAATATAATATTATGAAGTACCTGTTGCTCCTTTCCAAAACGCCCTTGCGCCCTCCTCTTTGTAGATTTTACGCGCGCAATCAAGGACCCCGCTGTACGTGGTTTGACCTTCTCTTGCCACGACCTAATTTAAATACGTTTTATTTTACTATAAAAGCAACGAGCAGTATTTCGAATGTATATAAAAGTATCATTATACCTGTAATCTAGTTTTAATAACATCAGCGGGAGTAACCAGAGCTGCTGCAGGTACACCGGCAATCGCACCAGCGCAGAGCAAAGACAGCGGTGTGTTGTATCCACCTTCGTCGGCGAATTTCGCTTTAATGTGTGCATAAGTAGGGAAGTAGATAGCACTGAATGGCACATCTCTCAGAAGACAGGCCCTCGCGCCCTGAAAATAATTTAACAATTTAAATTACATAAAAAGAACATTTCCTATGCGAAAAATATGCACTTCATTAATTCGACTCACTTTATACAATCCAAAAAGACCAAGCTCCTTGACGACAGCCCACGCCCTGACCTTCTGACCACCCGCGATCTCACCGGCCACCTGCAGCCTAATCTTAACGATCTCCAAGGGGTTGGTAAAGATGACTTGGGAGCCGCCTGCGCACGCACCGGACATGATTTCACCGTAAAGCGGCAGATTGCCATTTTTGTCCATGAACTTGTCGCGCACGAAGTCGTTCACCGTCAGCTTGATGGCCTTCTCCGGGGCTACGCCCATCAACTGGGGCACCAGGCCCCTGTATAGTCCGAAGAAGCCCTCGTGACGGATTACCTGTTGAGAATAGTTGAAAACGATAAGAAAGAGATTTTGCTAATTTTCAGTGAAGTTGATACTTTAATGAAGTTGAAATTAGTTAGAGATCTGTATGTATTGCTTTGAAAATGGCTGTTATGTCTTTGATTAATGCTGCTGCGAGAGTCCATAACTCGGACGCAACTGATAGCGGGACCGTATAAGAGGGGCAAGTTTAACGATCGTGCAACAGGCATCAATACGCGGAGCCCACTTCACATGTGTATACTAATAAGATCTGACAAAGCGACAAAGGGGCGCCATAGGATTATGCTTTAGGGAAGTGAGCAAAGAATTTTGAAAAAGTATTTTTTAACTTCCAAGAAGCATGCAGCGATATTAGAGTTGTTTTATTTTATGCGAGAAAATAAAATATGAATTATATTGGCAATGCAAAATTTTAATAAACAAGATAAAGAAAATAATAAGAGCTTTAGTCGAATAAGAGTTTCGCTTTTATTTACTTTTTCTATAATTACTCAATTATTATAAACAGTATTGTGATAAAACGAACCTTTTTGCAACAGTCAAAGCTGTTACGGTACATGAGCTCACCAATGAAGGAGCCAGTTCGCTGATTCTGCATCCGAGTCTTTACCAAATCAATTGGGTAGACCGCCGTAGCTCCAACAGCTGAAAAGCAAAATTTTAATTTTATTTTAAGAAAATAATAGTTTTGCTATCAGCAATTAAAAATACATGTATCATTTTTAAGGTACACTGACCTCCACCGATAGAACCCAGGACAAACCGATAACCGCTCTCCATAATTTGTACAACGACACCTCTTTCTTCCGGGCTCTGAAAACGAATGAAAATTTTTTTATTGTTATAAAAGTGTCGTTAAGAATAACGAATGTAAGCATTTGTTTTACTCACCGATACAGCTTTAATTTCCGCTAGCCTTTTAGTGATCTGTTTGAAATACTGTTCAGGCGTAATGGCCACTAAGTCATTGTAAACAATTTTTCTGCAATGTAACAAAACAAAAATTAGTACCCCTTTTTATGTTCAGTACTTAAATAAGCATACACTATATTATAAGATATTTATATAAAAAAATGTTGAATTTGATAAAATAATTGTTGTTTATATATTTTAAAAATATTAAAAAAAGCTCCTACAAATACTTTAGAGACCTACATGCGATTCAATACAATTTACACAAATATTTGTATGTGCAAATGTAGATAAAATCATATATTGTAAAAATACAACTAAAAGTAAAGCAAAAATAATTATAGGTGACATAGATAAAATAGAAGTAGCAAAGAGAAATGTGTGAGTATATATGCTGACAATAGGTGAAAAAATGCAATACGACATCGACGAAGGCGAAAATTTGGTAAATAATCAATAAATATATTGATGATTCATAGGAAGCAAAAAATTAAAGACGCACCCATGGCCCGCAACGACCGGCTCTGACTCTTCGTTCGCGCTGATTTCCGCAGCAGCATAAACAACGTTAAACAGATTTAATTCTCGCGTTCAATCGTACACGGACGTTCACTGACAATGAGAAAAAGTATTGCAATTGTTGTTTTTTCTTTTTTTTAAATTCACTAAAATGGTATTATCGAAACTAACTGTTCCATAGGTTTGCGAATGGTATAAGAATTACAAAGCTTATATTTTTTATTAAAAATATAAATTAACAATTATTGTACAATTTTTATTTTTATTTCTGAAAAATTATTCTACTCAATCAATTAGAATAACATATGTTACTAGTGGCAGCATAATTTTTTAAATACACAGTGTGTTGAAAATGTTACTTCTTTATTACAATTACCTCAAAATTATAAATTCAAATTTCGTGTATATTCATTTGAACATCTTTGAAAGCACAAGGTCACGTATCAAGATTTCTCGAAACGTCGCCGCCACTCCATAGAAGCTTTCTAGAAGCATGATCATAACCTTTTGACCTTTGGAATCGCATCGAAGAAAATGTTTTTCCATACCAATCTTAAATTTTGCAGATGAAATTGATAGAAGGAAATCATTGTGCAGTAAATGTATATTAGGTGCAAAAAAATTTAAGCCCATTTCAAAACGGGAAAATTTTGCACTCTACGAGCCGGTGTACTCGAATAATGCGGAACGGATCATGCGCAGACTTTTCTTCAGTCGAATTTTCTATTAAAATGCAGTAAATTTAAACTTACTGATCGTAGAAATATTATTTTCAGAATTTTTCGAATTAAATGAGTTTTTATTAATGTAATTTCTCAATATACGCGTGTTCTATTTAGATACTCTTAGTCTTCGATCGATTGCATGGCCTCCATAAACGCTATGTGCTACTTTAAACAAATGCGTAAAGTACGTGTTTTGAAATGATTTTATATGAAATTTTTTTTAAATCTTTCAATTTAATTTAATTGTGAATTTGTTTTCTATTTTAAATTAACTCTACTACAAAAAAGAACTGTCACTTTTAAATGTAACAAAAGCAGCTGTCAGAGAAAGCTTGAGCTTACGGGGGTGGCAGAGAATGGCTTTCACGAACGAATGTAACCTCACTCTAGATGGCGCCACTAATACCGTTTATATAGTAATAATTGATTTATTTTTAAACACACTGTGCATTATTATAGTTGTAAAAAGAAACTTTAAAATAGTTTATTTTTTATAAATTATTTTATGTACTAAATTTACGTACAAAAATTTATAAAGTATTTTTTTTATACAGCAATACATTTCTCTCAGTGTACAACACGTAAATGAAAAAGGGAGTATGTCGCGTTAAGGAGAAATGATTTAGTTTCTACTGAACCATTATCTCATCTAAGCGCTAATTCCCAGTTACTACTTCTTTGAAAGGAAAACATTTTTGGATTGCGCAAAATTCTAACTTTTTCATTATTTTTTGCATGAAAACTCGTATTTTTTACTTTTAGTTAATAGAAAACTCACCCAGTTTGATGTAAAAGATCACACAGATGAAAGAGAATATCGACTTCAAGTGGTGTTATTTGAGACATCATTTGCGCTGAATGTAGGAATTCCTCTGAAAAAAATAAAAAGTTATTTTAAGTTTTATCTAATAATATATATTCAAAATAATATAAAAATAATATTTATTTATATATTTAAATATTATTTAAATTTTAATCTAAAAAATATTAATTTGAAAGTTAAATTCTGTATAAATTTAAATTAACAGTATAAATTAAATTGTAAAATAGAACTGATGTTGAGATAAATAAAAGGAAATATTTAATATAAAAATTTAGCAGAAACAAAAAACAACATAATTGCATCGAACATGAAAGTTTTTTATACAAACTCACCTTTTGTAACTTCTTGATTTCTGTGTCCATTAGTTGCATTAAGATAAATTCTCTTAATAAGTTCCATGTTGTTCAATAACGAATTGAAGGCCATGAAATATGGAAAACTCACTTTTCTCCCGCTCTGACCTATACTTAATGCCTGTATTAAAAAAAATGATCATAAACAATCATTTCTAATACCTTTTGTCATTGGAATTCAAAATTAGAAACTTACTGCTACGAGGTTATCCTTAACATCCTTTGTTAACAGGTGACTCTTAATGCTAAGCATAATGTCTTGGAAATCCATTGCTGAAATAAAACCTGAACCATCCTTGTCAAACTTTTTGAAGGCCTCTGTTGCGTATTCTTCATGAAAATCCTGTAAAAACAAAATAGTATGTGTAAATGTAATTCAAATATGAGGTTTGAGAAAATTACTGCAATCTAAAAATAATAACTTTTTGATTCAACAATCAAACTTTAATGAGTTTTATTATTCTAAGAATTGTAGTATAGTATTTGCTGTTATTGATATGACCTTTACAATCTATTTTTTGATACAATGTAGTAAAGGGGAGAATAAATTGATTACGATAATGAGACAATTGATCAATCAGGTGCTGGACCATTCAATCAAGTAATAATTACTGACTTCATTATTTCCTCATGCTTGTCTTAAACCAATTTATTGCCGCTTTTTATCGATATAGTTTTCTGTGTATTAAATATTAATCTTTTTCCATCGATTCGTTTTATTGATGGAAATAGATTCCTACTATTGATCTGCCGTCCAAATTGAAAGAATCTGTTTCATATGTCCGTTAAAGATTCTTTTACTTTGGAAGGTAGAAATATTAGGTGCTATTACAACGTAATAATTAAAGGTATACTAACATGAAGAAATTGGCTGAATTCGGCATAACTAATGAGTCGCTTTTTATCCTTGCCAAAGTATAGCTTAATAAAGCTGCTATCCATGTTCATAGGCATCCTTTGATGTAGCACCGTTTTTCCTATCACCTCAGCGAACTCATCTAAAATTAATAGTGTCATTAGTTTTATGTATTTTGAAATGTTTTTTAACTTGCGAAAACAAATATTACATACCAAACGCAACCATTCCATTTCCATTAGTGTCGAACAACTGAAAGGCCGTTTTGTAGAGAGCATCTGGCACGCAGAGTAAACCCTCAAAGGCTTGAAACTCGGCAAAGGAAATGAGCCTGCAAGTATATGATACAAATTAGTTCATGAGTTTGTTTGGTAAATGAATAATTATTTTTCTACTTTCTAAGAACCAATGAAACTGCGTAAAATTCCATGAATTCTATGGCGTTTAATTTCTGGATTTGCATTATTTTTTTATAAATTATATTTTTGTTGTATCTGGATTAATTAGTGTTTAAAATTTTTTTTCTAATTTATTTAGTTATTTAATATAAAATATAAAGTTATTATGATAGAAATCATATAATGTAAAAAGATAAAATAAGAATATGATAATTGCGAAAATTCTATAAATTAATATTCAAAAATAGTATATCAGAAATATGTAGATCTGCAAGTAAGATTTGTCTATTCTATATTTCGAGTTCGACAAACATATGTATGTATCTGAATATAAACCTTACAAAATATCATTCTCTGATCGATTTTGTAACTAAATTTTACGAAATGATTCTTTGCTAATTATCTAATTATCTTTGTCAGTAACAAAAACCTTTTTTTAACAATATAAAAATTGAAAAATTCTATTCAATCGACATTCTTATCTATTCTATTCAATACTTTTTTCAGTTTTATAATTAACATTAGAAAACTAACGTACCCATCTTTACTGGTATCGACGATTCCGGCAAGTAAGGCAACAGAGTCGGGATTAAAGCCCGAATCAGTGTAGAGGCCAAGGTAACTTCGTACGAAGTCGCTTGGGGTCATGAACCGCTCTCCATTTTTCTCCTCCGTGGCATACTGGAAATTTAGGAAAATTAAATAACAGTGTTTAATGGAAAAGTGGATGTAAATGTTCAAAAGCAAGGTGACACAAAAAAAGGGTTTCATTATGATTAATGCTCGAGATTATTACATCATGGCAATCAATTTGAGATATAAAATTGTTTTTTAGGAAAATGAGAGTTGATAAGTCAGTTTTCATTTTCCTTTAACAAAATTAATATATTTTTTTATTTCGTGCAGTTAAACAGTTTTATAATATTTATAATATTATTACCTGATGAAAGATTTCATGAAGTCGATCGCTGTTAGCGCGCTTCAGATATCCGGGACCCTGAAAACAATTTCTTTATTAGCCAATGAAAATTCACGAGTAATTTGTCGCAAATTAATTGTGCTTTAAACTTCGACTAAATTAAAATGTAAATTTTCCCATTCACAATGTCAAGTTTAGTGTGGATCGTTACGTTTTAATTAGCGATTCGCATTTTTTACACTCTCTATTAATTATTCAACAATCATTCTTTTTAGGTTTAATTTCCATAAAATTAAATGTATTAGTTTAATTAATCTAAACATGTAAATTTTTGTTTATTTATAAAAAAACAAAATCTACTATAAAAATTTAAATTACTATCAAATATAGATATGTGAAATTTAATTTTATCAAAATTGTTAAAATAATTGTACAGTTTTTTTTCAAATCTTTTAACTTGCATTTCTCATTCTTTTAAAGCATATAAATACACAGCAAATGCAGCTGTCTCATATTTTTACAAGTAAATGCTAGACTTCTGTCCAATAAAATAGCATAATGTCAATCATGCTGTTAGATCTCTTCAGAAAGTTTGAAAAAAATGAAAACATGCGATTTTGACGTCAAGTCAAGTTTTAAATCTTTATACGAGAGTAAAACAAATATTTCACGAGTTAAATATATCAATAACTCTTGTCGATAGCCATTTACTATTCATTCGTTTCTTTTTCAAGCATGCAGCCGCAATTAATTTTTAAACAAAAAGCAAAACCTTTTTAAACCTTCATCGATTTATTCTCTTATTAAAAACTTCCTAAACCCAGCACTAAATCCAAACAAAAGTACAATCTCACTCCACAAACCAAACAACGACATTAAAAAAAATCCCACTCGACCTCAACTGCATAACACCAAAAGCCAAGCAATCGCTCAATCACCCCCGCCCCGATCCACATCCAAGACGAGTCCCTGTCAGCTCTCCTCGTCATCAACCCAACTCCTCCTCGTCTCTTTAAAACCCACCCCGCGCCTCGTCATCGATCCGGCCCCCTTAAACCCTTAACCCTCTCGGCACACGACACAGCGCATCATATATGTAAGCGCTCGTACCGGCGCAGAGCCGGCACGGCCTCGACGACCTTGACCTTCGCTTGCGCTCGGCCTTGCGGCCAGACTGACGCTGGCGCGCTTGGCCTTGGCTGCCTTCTCGTGAAGATCGCGAATTAAAACTGCATCGTCGACGGCAGTAATAATTGCGCACGCACGCGGCTCTTTGTAAGCGAGGTTGGCTTGGAGTGGTGGAGATGGGACGATTTTCGAGGGATTAAGAGGGATTTGTGGGGTGGGAGAGAGGATTTTTTTGAGGTTGTTTGGAAGTGAGGTGAGAGGGGTTTGAGTGGCTGGGATTTCTTTAGGAGTGGAGAAGTGGGATTTGAGATTGGTTTTGTGGAATTGAAAATCCGGTTGACGGTGGAATTGGAGTTGAAGATTATTGGAAAATTATGAAAGTAATCTTTTTGAGCAGGAAAGTCTCGTTAGTCAAGTCTTAATTGGTTGAGTAGAAAAAGATGTACGTGGTAAGACAAAAAACGTTGGATTAATAATTAAAATAAAAAATTAAAGAAGTTGCTTTTCATTAGGTTTGATATAAGTGGCAATCAGTATTTGTACTATACAGCGATGAAAATAAAGAATAAAATTTCTAAGAATTAGTACAATTAAATATCTAAAGTAACGCATTTTTTATCTAATTTAAAATACATGTTACCACTCATAAAACATAGTTTTTTCAAGAATAAATTTATGATCCAAACAGTAGCTCTAGCAGTAGGTTACACGAACGATATTACTCTGCAATTCGCCTTCACATAAATGTTTGTAAAGTACTACAAGCAATATCTCAAACGATAAAGAAAAAAAAAACTTTTTTTCATATCGCACAGTTCTTTTGAAAATGGTCTTTTTACAACAAGTAAAAATTGTTTTCAACCTAAATATTCCATTTAATAATCTTTTTTTTGCTGAAGATTTTTTTAAAATAGTACCTTTTATTTGTCTAAACCAACAAAGATAGAAAAATATTTTCTAAGTTCAACAAGCTTTCTCATAAAATGCAATCCTTTATTCCCTTTTATTAAACTTCCACCCATCCTCATTCACTCCCCAAACTCCATTACATCCTGAACAAAAAAACCCAAAAATTTTGTTTACTAAAGCCTACAAACCTCCTCTCCATCCCGCCACTAAAAAATTCACAATCCCACACCTCTCAAAAAAACCATCTCTCCCTCCCATCCACCTCCAACCTAAAAAAGAACTCACGCATGAAACATTCACGATCCGGCAGCGAGATCATCACTACAGGCATCACGCGTCGGTCGCGTGGGCCGCGCCGCCAGTCCCGTTAAGAATTCGTATCTGGAGCCGCGCGTCTGCATCGTCGCGCGGTAGCCACACGTGTATACACGCACACAGACGTACACGACAACTAATATGATTTTCGCGCGCGTATTACGTATCCGATCGCGCGCACGCGGTGTCTCTTACGTAATACACCGAGAGAGAGAGATAGAAAAAATCCAGCGCGGAAACCGAGCAAACAACTCGACGATATAGCCGGATAGCCTTCGCGTCGATCTGTGCATAACGCCACACCGGTTTTTTTTTCTTTCTAATTCTCCTTGTACATGTACGTGATGCGCGCGAGTCGGTGACGCGTCTGCGTTTATCTTGTTAACGTTAGTCGGCTGTCGTCGTGGATGAATGGAAAATACATGTTAATGAAGAGGCCGCAAGTTTGTTTTTCAGGTGCGCTTTGTTCTTGCGGTGTGGGAGAGTTGGAGATGAATTTGGGAAGTGGGTTTGATGGGTGTGACATGAGCTGATCGGGTAATTGGTTTGGACAATTTTTATGTAACTGCGTACGCGGAAAACTACGTACTGCGTTGCTTGATGGCAGAAATTTAATACGATCATTGACGTGGGTTACGTCCCGGTGATGCAGTTTTAATTGGAAATTGAAGAAGAGCTTGTGCTGGTGTGTACTTTAATTGGTAGCGGAGAAATCGTTCTATAATTAGGGATTAGTTGCATCCAGAATCAATTTTCATCAGAACATTTTCTTCGTAACTAAAAATATTTTTAAACAGTCAGCAAGAGTCTTATCGGAAGTTGTCTATTCAAAGTAATCCTTTTAATCTTCTTTATAGATAACAATACAAATTAAAAGGTATGCTAATGTAATTAATCGAATAGTGGAGAAGTTGCATTATTTAGATAATCACTATCGAATTATTAATGATGATCATTAGTTTGATACTTTTATCTACGTGAAATGTATGTTACGAATTTAATTAGTGAACAGAGTGTAACAGATTATTAACAGCACCACTTTAATAAACCGCAGTTAACTATGAATTGTACAATATTAAAATTAAAATTATGAAAAATGCTTTAAAGCTGGTGAGAAAAATTGTGTGATTTGTAAATCAATTGCTTTTATATGAAACAAATGAACCGTATTAACTATACATGGTACTTTTTTGTACTTGAAAAAATTGTTTAACATTTTAAAATATTTAAATTTATCACAATCAAGTAATTTATTTGCCTCAGTTTTAAAGTATCTTTAAAATATTACGTCAATTTACATTAGGCCAATATTTACAAAACTCTACAATACAATCTACTACACATAAAACGCACGCTACCATTCAGCACATCAAAACAATCCACACCGCTCCAAAATTTCATTCCGGAGCAGCTCCAAAAGCCGCGCTTACGTCACCAAACCGCCAGAAACCGCCTCTCAGACTCGCCATCCATTACATCACTCTCACAAATCATCAACCTCATCACACCTCTTATCTCCCCCCAAAAATCGCGTTAATTGACCCCTCTAACATCACGCCACTCCGCGTCCCTCTCCTTTACCGGCGTCTTTCCGTACTTTTGAGTAAGGCATCCTTATCCCCTTCTCCAACTCTCCTGGCAGTGAACCCTAGCACACTCTCTCCTTCACGCCTCGAAAAGCACGTGCTCGACGCGCGTAAAGCACCGTGTATATATATAAACTCCGCTCGCGACGTATATGGTGGAAAAAAAAGGCAAGCGCGTACACGTCGCTGAGGTCGCGGACTGACTGAGGACGATTTCGGCCACTTGCGATTTCAATTCTCCAGCTCCCCCACCTACTCGCGTTACGAACACACAGGCGTACGGAGAGATAGGCGAGAGCGCTGTGTGTGCGGGATGGCTTGTGTATAGGCTGGTTTTGTGATAATTGCGAGCGCGGGAAGACAGCGGTCGAGTGAGAGATTGGAGAGAGAGGAGAGGAAAAGGATAGCGAGGCTCGATGACTTTTTGCGGTTGGGGATGGGTTGGAGTTTGTTTGGCGGTGTGGGTGGCTTGTTTGTTTGGTTGATTATGGGATGGTGAGAGTGTTGGGGTAATTTATTAAGGAGTTTTGTGTTGTTGATGGATTATTCTTTAGTGGAGGGGGGTGTTTTCGTGATGAAGGTTTGTGAGGAGGAGCGCTTTTGGGTTTGATAACTTCTTTTTTAGTAATAATTATAATATAAATTTGTAAATTTTACTGTATAGGTTGATATGTAAACATTTGATTTTGAAAAATTTATGCTGCAAACAAAAATTTTTTTACAAATGTTTATAATCTTATAATTTGTAAATAATTAACAATAAATTATTGTTATTTATGTTTAATTCTGCAATTGATCAAATTCGCGTATATATTTTTAAATAAAGATTATTGGAGCAAAACAATAATATTTTTTTGCCTTGCAACAGATAAATTTTTCGTAATAATGTGTTTGTCTTTATTTCGGTTAAACAGCAAGGGAATTTTTATACGATCACGTAACATAATATTTTCATGGAATACTAAAATTTTACTCCGCGCACTGAAAATGGAGCACTGCTCTATAAACCCCTAAACAATTTTCATTATATAACGTGCAATATAAAAAATCAATTAATATAGCGTCATTATAAAGATGATTCATAACTCGCGTAGGAATACTATTGCGTCTTTTTGAAATGATACCAAGAAACTCTTAGATTTTAAATAACACATTCGATTTCGTAAAAAATTTTAATTTTAAATCTACCCAAATAGAAAATCTTATCAAACCATTTTAATAAAGGTAACTTTATTACACTCTGATAAGAACCTATTTAATTTTCTACTTCAATTAATTGTTTATTAAATGCACTGTAGTTAAATCAAGTAAAATATAAGATAATAATTATCATGACGCAGTCCTTACTGAATACCTGTCAATTAACGAAAAAACAAACTACACCACATCGTCTCAACATCCCCGGCGCAATAAAATTTGAACAATGCTCATTTACCACATAATCATACCGCTCAATCTGCTGATCGCGCTTACGTCCCATGGTCGCACTCCACTATAACCGCCACTGTTAAAAAAAATCACCCGACTCCGTGCCAATGTCGCGCAGCACATGCACAAGCGATCACGACTCTTCCTTCTTCGATCCTCTCCTTCTACCAGAACAAGTATAATCACAAAAAAAAAAGCCCATCGCAGCAAACTCCACGCCGCATGCAAGCGCGTTAACCAACAAAAGAAACCATTAATTTAACCTCCACATCGGCGCTCTCCTCCCCCGGTCCCTTACTCATTCTCCCAATCCAAAAACCCTCCGAGATACACAAACACAGAGTGAGAGAGAAAAGCGCGAGAGCTCGGATTGTATATGTAAGTACACAAGAATCAGCTGTGGCGGCTCTTTGGAAAAGTCGACCTCGTCCGGCGCTAATCTCACTGCCGACTGCCGGCGCTGCTTTCTGCGCGCGACTCTGTACCCCCCGCGCGCGCGCGCTCGCAATGTGTAGGAAAAATCGCGGGGAGCTACCTCACCTTGTTGCGCGCGCGCGCGGCGCAGCGTAACCTCGGCTCCCTTCCGCAAAAACAAGCCGTTTGCGCGCGTTGTAAAGGAGTAAACAGCGCTGATCTTATCGGCGCCGCGAGCGGCTTGGCTTTAAACTTGATCCAGTTGCGAGCGTCTTTGATTTCTGGATGGGACTGCGCGATGTGTGTGGCAAATGCGGATTGTAAACAGCGGGAGAGGTGGGTTTGAGGGGATTTGCTGAGGTGTTGTTTGTGTAGGTTGGGGATTTTCCGGGGTGAGAAGGATGGGGAATGGTTTGGTGATGGGTTCATTGGGTTCTTTGGGTGAAGTGTAAATTTTTTTTTTTTTTTTTTTAGAGGTTGATTACTAATATTAGATTTTGGCTGGGTTGAGGATATTGCGAGCTGTTTCATTAGCCGTGATTGTGATTAATTTTGATGAGAAGTTGGAAACTCTTGCGTCAGTGTGATGAGTGCTAAAAATGATGTTTCGCGATTGATCAGATTGAATAAACTAAGATGTAAGTCACAGTTTCATGAAATAAAGTGCCTTGCGATGTCGTTTAATTTTACTATACATTTTATTATTTTAATTACTTTTTCATTAAATGTACAAACAAAGACATAATAAATACTGGTGTATTATCATTAAGTTATGATGTATAAAAAGTAAGTTTAAATAAATACTTTTTTTTTCTAACTAAAAAAATTACTTAACCTCGCAAATAACCTATTATGCAGAAAAAAGTGTGTTATCATTCGAAAATAAGGATTCCATTATCGCAGAATTTTACAAATATTTGCTAATTACATTCCGAAGCTCTTTGCTATTATAGATAAGTACCTGTTATTTTCTCAAGCTAATGAATTTTTATTTGATTTTTTAATGAATCGATCTCGGAAATATTAGATCAATAAGCGATTTAATTACCGACTTTGAAAATATAACATTTCCATCATTAAAAAAAGTTTCTAAATGCTACAATTACGAACTAACTATTATCATTAACAAATCCTCACCATAATTAAAACTCATCCTAAACAAATTAAAACAAACACGCAGTACTAAACCTCACCCACCACTTCGAATAAATCACAAAACCATCAGCACGCCAAACTCAATCCCCCCGAATCCAATAACAATCTATAAACCCATCTGCCTCGTTAAAGTAACCGAGTTAGTCTCGTCAGCAATCGGTTCCGCGTTTAATTTGAAAAACGCCGCCCGATGATCAGCCGCTTGGCTCAAACGAATAAATCAGCACAACACATACTGCGCGTGCACTCGTATATATTCCCGACCCAACCGCGGCTTGCGGACGAAACAAAAGAGTAGAAGGAGAGCCGCACTCGGAAATAATACTTACAGTGCCGGCGAGGTCCACGACCTCCCCCCCAGCCTGGCACAGAACCGGAGGAGTAGTCCACCCGCGCGCTGCACAGGAAGTTTCCTATATAAAACGAGCCCGAGAAGCTAGAGTGCGGCGGCGCGTTTGTGTGCAGTGGGTTTGTGAAGGAAATGATTCTTTTTATGGGTGGGTATGGGAGGTTTAGTGCGAGTTTTTATGGGTTGGGTTGTTGGGGGAGGAGTAAGGTGGGCGACGGTTTTGGAATGTGAATTGGTGGAGATTGTTGTTTGAAATTAGATTAATTTTTAAAGGTTGCCTTTGAGTTTTATGGTGATTAGTATCAAATATTCTTTTTTGCAAATTGTGTCATGACTTTACTTTGAATAAAATAGTTTTAAACATTGAGTGGCTTAAATTGCATTTTGTTCATATGAACTACAACCCCTTTTGCTAAGGTTAATTGCTTCCAAAATAAAATAAAGTTATGAAAATCCTTTTACTGGTACAGAAAATGTTGGAATGTTTTTCAAGACTATTTTATCAGTTACATAAAATCACAAGAAAAAGTTTAAAAACTATTTTTCAGTGCTTATACTTATACCTATAATTTCAAAAGAAATATACTTTGAAAGTTTAAAGCTGAATAGAATATTTATTCTTAACAAAAAATATTATTGTTCTTTTACTATTTGGTATTATAGCAAACAATAACAGTTTAATTGCATATATAAAATGAGAAACATAAAAGTTCTCGTTATTCTCTAAAGGCTTTATTCATACTCGACATTGTAAATTTCAAAGTTATTAAAACTTATGTATTGTAATGTAAATTAAAATATGAATTTGAATGAATTAAATGTCAGTTTCTTGTCACGTAGAACATGTGGCTTTCTATTAAAATTGCAATAAACTTTTTATGGACTGAACAACAGAAAACATCATCACGTCACTAAAAACTCTTCCATAATTTACTCAACCACTGATTCGTCCAACACTCCACAAAAAATATCGTTCACCGATAATCTCCCAACGATCAATCAGCCTTTACGCATCAAAAGGTCAAAAAAGAATCGCATCGATACACGCAAAGTCAAATCAAAACCTCGCGCTACGTAAGTTTTGCAGCACTTACAGCTCGGGCATCACCGTCTTAGTTTTCTTTCCCTCGTCAGCCACGGCGACGGCGATAACAAGTGTCGTGCTTGGGCAACCGGGGCAGGAGATAAGCCGCTTTGCGGGGAGCTTTTCCCCTCTTGCACCGAAATATACGTACGCTCTTATTTTGCGATAGTGCGCCTTTACCGATTGATTGACGTCAGTCGCGCGCGCCGCGCGCCTCGGCTATGGAATATTGTTAAAAACGAATTTATTGGGTAACACAGGGAATACTTTTTACGAAGTGCTTGTATCTTGAGGAAATATTTTCCACTACTTGCGCTGGGAGGCTTGAAGTTATTGCAGCGGCATTTGAAAGGCTTTAGAATCATTTCGACCTACTTTTGCGGTGAAGATTTGATTTGTATGTGTGGGAGTGTGATATGTTTTTGTGAAAAAATTGTGGGTGTTTCTTGCCTGAAAGAAAGTATTTCGTGCCTTGCTTGTAAATATTGAAGAGAAAACATCGTTTCAATATAAGATTGAATGTATTTCAAAGTTGTGAATATTAAATTGTTTTGCTCATATTTTAAATTAACATTATTTAATTCGTGATACAATACTTAATATAGAATTTAGTATAAATATAAATAATATAAATAAAATTTAGTGTAATAATACATTGTAAAAGTTATTGCATTCAATCCAAGCTAAAAAGCAGATCTGAAATTATTAAAAAAAATATAATTTTGTATAAATTATTACATAAATTAATTAATCTTCTTGTTATTTGAAAATTATAATTGTAATTTTAATTTTCTTAATTAATATAAATAATTATAAAAAGCGGCTAGTTAGCTTCTCATCGATAATAATTAACTTGTTCGTGATGTAAGAAAAACAATGAATACTTTGCAAAAAATATAAATTTTTAAACTTATTATTTTTTCACTTTAACGCTATCTAAATCTGAAAGTGTGTAAAATCACTTACACGTATCTGCACGTAGAATGAAAAAGTTTTCACTCGTTCAATTTTAGATAGCAACAACATATGAGAAAAATATGTCGCAAATATCTAACAAAACAACATGTATTTTCTATGGACGAAAAAAATTTTTATTTGAATTCTTCACTTATGAATCATTTGTCTTTTTATTTACACTGAATAAGTAAATGTATGGTATAATCAGGAAGAGATAAAAGTTTATCAATTGAGTTATCGAATGTTTATCATGTTTATCCGAATTCGCACATAGTCCCCTGCGAAGATGTTATTAGGAAATATTTCTCAAATAGATGTCTTTATCTATCTCGTGGCTAGAACAATAATTAAGTTAAAAAAATATCTGATTGCTTAAAAATTTCCGAAGGTCTACTTATATTTAAAAACAAAATTAATAAGTTTCAAAAATGGTAAATGATCGAAATCCTTATTTTTTTTTTCAATATTTATTAATTTATTAATACTCTTACGGAAATATTTCCACTTAATTAAGTTCTTAATACAATGATATAATTTAGCACGCTTCAGCCACGTGTTTCTAAGCGAGAATGACAAAACTTACATTACATCCTACGATGTATATGTAACAAATGGGCTCGACTCCAAAATTTAAAATGCTTGCCACGTGCATCCGTCATATCTGAAAGGTGGTCTGTAATCCAATAATGTTTGATAGACAAAAATCGGATTCATCTACGTAAGCAAAATTCTTTGAGAGGAAAAGATTTGGGTTAATCTCACTCAGCCATATTTGAAAATTTTCTGCTATAGGTAAGAGAATTTTTTCAATGCATTAAATTCCGATAGTTTACTGTCTATATATGACTAAAATGGTCGTAAAAAAGATTCCTTGATATGATAAATTCCTAAATTTCTCTTTATTAGTGCTTTTTGTCAATACACAGGAATACAATATTTTTAAGCTAAATATAAAATCCTTTTCTTTAGAAATAAACAGCCATCTAGTTTCAAGTCGAATAACGTTTTGACGTTATTCCAATTACATCATGAGATGGTCAACTTGATATTTTTTAAATTTTTTCAAAAGAAGTTATTATACACATTTTAAATAATTTGTACACTATTGTTGTAATAATTTATTATCAACTACCATTTAATATCTTATCCTCGATTGCGCCCACTTTTCTCAATCACGGCATCCCGGGCAGTCCCTCGATCGTCTAAAACTATCGTCTATAGCTTCATCAGCTTTATTGAAAATTGTTTAAGAAAAAATGAGCAAACGAGATATGAAATAAAATAATTATATTTCCCAATATTGGAAATTTTATCAGCTTCAATATTATATAATACGGCAATTTTAAAATGGAGACAACAAATTCTTCGATTCTGTCTACTTAGAGAGATGAAATCTATAAATTTAAATAAAAATATTACTTATTAGAAAAATTTTTTTATTTAAACTTTAATATTTGTAGGCCATAAAAGACAATCATATTTTGCGTTATAAGTCTTTTTAATAAACTTTCCATTATTTCACTCATACTGAATGAAAGACTATATTCGAATTAGTGTTGTTTTTATATTACCAAAATAAGAAAAGAAAAAACTAAAATGAAGTAATTAAGTATTTGAATATTTATCATTATTATAATTTAATATATAATTAATCATAAATGGCAATGACACCAAAAATAAAATTTTAAATACCACGGAAATAGTAAGCGAATATCAAAATTATAAAACTTATAAGTATTTGTTTCAAATTTATATCTATTTTAATAAATTTAAAATTTATTTAGAGTGTACAGATTTATAATATACTTAAAGTGAACAAACATAAAATTAGATAAATTAGAAAACCAAGAAAATGATAACTAATGATAACCATCGCTACGGTATTACTGAAGTAAATAAAGGTGCGGTGATCAAACGCAGTTAGCTATGATAGATCGAAAATAGGAAAAATATTTTTCTTCAGTTATGATAACAATCTCTAGAAGGATGTAAGTATGCATAATATTCAACAAAATGCCATTGTCCCCTAATTAGTGTGTACCTACTTAATCAAATATAAAATCGACAAAACTTTCTGTATCTACTTAATTAGATATTAAATTGACAAGAGAGATTTATACCGTCGAAAAACTTGAAATCATCTTGACGATGAGACTTTATATTATAACAGCAGATGATAACACTCACTTTGCGGCAGATCAAACAAAGAAAAGCCACGATGATAAGATAATAACGTGCGAAATCGCATACTATCCTATCTTATCTACGCGGAAAAAATTATATCGTAGAACACGTGATAATCAGTGGAATTAGCCTTTATTAAAATAAAATTTTTGATTTTACTCCTTGGAAAAACCGAAGAATACAGATTCCTAGAAATTTTAAGCATAAATTTCGATAAAAGTATATATGTTTATTTCTATTACATTAATTCCTAAGTAAAAAGTATTAACCTCCAATATAAAAAAAATATTGATTGTCTGGAGAACCAAAATGAGAATAATCCTCATAAACAACGGTAATAAGTCGTCACTAGTCACAAACAGAAAAAAAGTTATCTTAACAATTTTTAAGTAGAGAATCAATCGAAAAATCAAATTTCAACCAGATACAACAAAACTATTTTCCACATAAAAAAACTGCTCACAATCATATTAAATCAAACAATCACGACTTAAACAATAGAACGAAAAACAATTCCCTCTTTTTTGCACGCACTCCGCAAAAACTGCAGTGCCACGTTATCCAGCTGCGTTTTACAACCTGGACTTTCCGAGCGATAAAGCCACGTGCTTTATTCCACCCGAACAAAGCCAGCAGCTGCTCGAGAGATGCCAGAAGCCAAGCGCTAGCAAAACGAAAGCCTGAGAGAAAAGATGAGAGCGAAAGAATGAGCAGTCTGCGAATTGTAAATATTGCCCGACGCCGAAGTGTCGGCTGCTTATTTTAGACAGCGCGATAGTAGTCCCCCCAGTCAAGGCCCGTCTATAATTGCGCCCAAATAATTGCACGCGCCTCTGATATTATGAAGCTGCACGAGGGAGAGGGAGGAAGAGAGGGACGAAAAATTCCTCTTCCTCGTTCTCGGTGCGCTTTTATGTAAAGAGTAATTGCGCGCGTTCGAAAAAAGGGGGTATTAAAGAGGTAAAATTGCGCGCTGCGGGAATAATGAGCACGCGCGGTTTTAGTACTTTCTTGCCGGAGATTATCGCGCTGGATTACGTCAGGCTTTTAGGTTTGTTGCGAAATTCGCTGCATTCCAGAGATGGAGATTGGTTTGTTTTACGAATGGAAAAGAGTTTGGTATCGGCCTGGGGAGGTTTTATCGGTGATTTTTGAAAAAAATGTTTCGTGCGAGTGGAGTGGTGATCAAATTTGCACGTTGGTTTTGTTTTAGGTGTAAAAATAAAATTTGTTAAAAATAGATTTTTGCGTGCGACAGTCTCGCAGGCACCTGTTAAATTTGATGTTTGCGTTAGTTCTAGTTTGTAGTATTTTATTAGCGTTCAAGCACTACTGTTAGATTCGAATTTACTAATAGATAATAATTGTTAAGTGTAGCTAGTAAAATTGTTATTGCACCCTTTAAATGTTATAAATATAAAACTTATATATGTTATTCAATTCTTATTATGACTAAATTTAACTTATTAAAAAAATTATAAAATATAATAAATCTTTTTTATAAATGTTCTTTAAATAAACTGTCAATAAGAATAATAAGCAGTGTTTTTGTTATACAAAATTATGTGTTAAAAATATTATTATTATTTTATATGTATTTTTTAGTAAAAAGGTAGAGCAAAAAGTATTGACCTAATGTTAAAATTGTTATTACTACATATCAATATATTTTTTAATTAAAAAGTTAAAAGTTTAAACTAATATTAAAGTGTTAATATCAATTAATAGAATATGAAACTTTTTTAGAAACTTAAACTTTGGTAGCAATCATACATATTTTCTAACTTTATAATAAGGTAATTCAAACATTAGTTTTTATAATTGACTTTAAAACTCGAAGTAAGTTAATTTCCGCTTCATATGCGATATGTATGCAGAACACGATTATGCTTTTCGACATTGCTGGAAACGGAATATTTTAATAATTTTTCTTGAAGCAGTTATCACTGGTCTCGTGCATCTCTGGTGATTCACTTTTTTAGCGCATTCATCTAAGGTCAGATATTTATCTTTATTTTCTTATCATGCTTGCTCTATTAATTCTACTTATTCAAAAATAATTAAGACTTGATAATTAATTATAACATAAAAATTTATCAAATAAACTCATTCTATGAGAAATCCTTTAAGTGTACCATAGTAAAAAATCGGTCAAATTTTTCAAATCGATGAAATATTTGCTGTCTATGCTTCAAAATATGAATAAAACCATTTTATTGATTGTCGAAAAACGACCGAATTTTTATCACGATAACATTCAAGATAAATAAAACGCGAACTAGTATAAAAAAATATTCAACAAACAAACACTCTAAACCATTAAAAAAAATCTTTCGTCATATTCAACATTGCTCCAGCCAAAGTTACGCCGAAAGGTTAAACTCTAAAATCCGGCGTGCGTCAAAAGTCACGTAGGCACACGAAAATCTCGTTTTAACCAAGCATATATCCACCTTCCGATACAAGCGCGCTCTCGGCTCATAAACAAAGCCTGAGAGCGCTCTATACTTGCGTGTCGCTTCATCGTTTCTCGCTCCCTGCATCACGCAATTCTAACAGAACGTTAACTCGATCCCGACTGACCTACATGCCCGAGCATCATAATTAAGCCGCAAATTGCGCGAAAAGAAAATTCATATCGATGAGCTAAATATGTGCCGTGTGTTCTCCACTCGGCTAGAAGAATGTCCACTTGAAAATCTAAATTTAGCGCGCGGATAGCCTAAAGTTTTCTTACGTGCACAGATGTATTGATTTGGTTTTATTTTTTATCGGTGTCTTTTATGCTTTTATCGTGTGTGCAAGGTTGAGCGACTTTTCTTTTCGGTTGACAAGAAAGTTGGATTATCAGGCTGATATGCAGTTGGGATTTATTGTAGAGGTATTGTAATTGTAATTTTTATGATGCATTGTTGGAGGTATTTAAATAATCAATAATTATAATTTTGTTATTTATAACGTTATTATGGTTTTTTATAGGTGTTTCTATTTTTTAATGCTCATTTTTTGTTGCACTCAAAAGTTTTTTCAAGCGTGTTAAAAGAGCTTTGGTATTCAATTTTAATTTCCATGCACATTTATTCGGAAGAATAAACACGCTTTCAATAAAATATAATAGAGCTCGCGATAAAGTGTAAAAATAATGTATTTTTAATTTCTTAACTTCAAATAATTTGTTTCATTGACAGTACAATGCTTATATTCATTGTAATCTATAATGTAAAAAGATTCATTATTCAAGAAACTATCTAAGGTCAAATGAAGTTCTATGTTGCTATTCACGTATAGAAAATAAACATGTCCACAAAACGTATAGAATTTTTTTTGTTCACTTCTATCAATGAACAAAATTGAAATTTCATGTTAAAAAAAAATATATACTCCAGAGGGTGAGAAAGCGATCGCAATCCGATTCTGTAGCAATTAACCCTCTAACTTTTAAGTGCTTTTCAGGGACTTCGGTAATGCGCTTACGACTGAATTTACTTCTACAAGTAATTCTTCCTATTCACATTTTTTCCATTTCGCGCGCATCATTAGTCATTTACTTTTGCACTTGATAATCACCGCAAGTATAAAAAAGAATGAAACCCTACCTTATGAAAGGGTTTAATTCTTGTTCATACTTACTACCTTGTATATTTAAAACTTATCTTTACAACAATCGATCGAACCCCTAAAATAAATTCATCCCTCCCCTACGAAAACACACTCAAAAATAGTCACGCACCAGCCAGCCTCTCTCATCCCTCCACCATCCAGCCATCCCAAACCCCCTCCCCAACCAAATAAACCCCCCATCCCCAGCCGGCCTGCAGACCGATTTTCCGCCTCTCCAGAATCAGAAGTAGGTATACAGGCCCTAACGCGCGGGATACACACAGACGGAGAGAGCGAGAAGGCCGGAGCTAGTCACGTTTCGCGCGCAGGATCGATAGAGAATTCCTCCGTCTCTCTCTCTCTCTCTCGTCGACGTCAACGTCGCGCCCCATCCGCTTATATATATACGTATACATCCACGCTGGCGGATACACTATGCCTTTTCGGCAGTGATGTACGCACCTCTTGACTGGACGCGCCGACGACGAACAGCTCACTCAACATTCCCAGGGGCGCGGATTATGCGTCTCTCTGCCCACTGTTCTTCTCTCTGCTGCTGCTCTCACTTTCGCTCTCGCCTCGCACTCTTCTTCTCACTTCTCTCTCGTTGCACTCTGCAAAAACGATATGTATAACACTCGCCCGTACGTTAATTCTCAGCACTATAGATTTCGACTCGCCTCTCTCTCTCTCTTTCCGGGACAGCTGTAAGGCGGAAAATAAATCCAGCCTGCAGGCTTTCAGAAAGAACGCGCGAGAGGGAAATTAATGGCACACGTCCTCCCGCGCTCACGCACTCTATATATACGTGTGTATGTAACTATGCCGCTCCAAAAAGAGAGAGAGTGCGAGAGGGTAAATGTAGAGCGTAGACTTGCCGGCCGCCGTTTATATGCATATACATATATACTCACTTCCGAGTCGAAGCAACGAAAACGAGGCACTCGCGAATGAGAAAAGGGCTGATGATGAGTAACACAGCTCGCGCGAGACGCCTGCGAGTATAATGAAAAATAGGAGAGCGGGTGAGGCGACTGCAGCGTGAGAGAGAGACGGGCGCGGAGGTATATACACAAGGTGGATGTGTAAATGCGGGCGCGCGACGTGAGCCAGCGGCGTGCTACTACTGCGGCCCGCCACGGACCTGGCGCGCCGAGCCCTCCCGTGATGCTCTCTCTGCTCTCATGCGCGAATATCAGCCGTGCTGCGGCACGTGCGCGCACCGACCTGTATTTAGGGAGATGCTCGAGTGTGTGTCTGTGTGTGGGTAGAGGTGGATAAGTGTGTGGGGGAAGTGAAGAGAGAGAAGGTATAGGGAGTTGTGGGGGGAGATGTTGTGCAAGGGTGTGGTGGAATTTAAGGGAGTGCTGAGCTGGATGGTTGGGGGTGGTTTGCTGGGTTGTGGGTTGGGTTTGTAGTTTTTTGAGAGAATGAGGGGCGATTTGGAATCTTTGCGGGGTGTTGAAAATCAATGCTTTTTCTACCTTGCCGACCTGGTGATTTCGATTAGATTTAGGTGAATGGCAAGCGATTTTGAGAAAAGGTTGTTATAAAAGTAAAGGAAATGTTTTCGAAGAGTACGGAGAGGAAAGTATATCAATTTTTAATGACAGCAGCTAGTTCTATTTATGTTAAAATCTAAAATTTTTAAGGAACGAGTTTTTTTGCAATAGTTTTTAACTTTTATGTCAGTAAGAAAAATAGTTTTTATTAACTAAATTACTTTTTGTGAAATCTTTAATTTTATGGAAATCTAATATTTAAAAAATAAACAAAACTATACTTTGAATATAATTAAAATTTTAAAAATTAGTTTATTTTAGTTTTCTAAAGTTCTTTGCAATAGTAGAAATTGTCTTTCCCGGATTAATTAAAAAGTGAAACTTGAACTACGCGCTACTCATTATTATTCTTTTGATTATCTGCAGTCGATAACACATTTTTTATCAGTTATAATAATCCCCCTAATATTATTTTTTTTATTTTTTCAAAAAATGTTTAAATTCTATTACATATTATAGAAATAAAATTTAGAATTTTATAATTTCGTACAGAATTTACATTAAATTTAATTAAGTAGATTTAGTCGTGACCGGTCAGACGCGACACTTTTACGTCAAGTCTTACAGATTTGTGCTTTCTGAAATCATTTGAATAGTACAAGCTCACCAATCAATATAGTATAAGCAAAGCAAGTAACATCGCTTCGTAATCTATACGTATACTTAATTTTCAAAAATAAAACCTACATAAAAACTCTTATTAAATGTTTCATTCGAATCTTCCTACCGTGAAGAACATTCATCTAAAAAACACTACAAAACTCTCTAAAAAAAACCATCAAAATTTCAAGATCAACAAAACTCCAAACTCCACAACCCGTCAGCTTACCTCATCCTGACAACCTGACCATCCCGTCCGACGCTCGCCAGTCCGTATCTACTTACCCTCAACTTTCGCACCCAACGCACATCTCCAATACACTTGAAAACCCAACCTAACCTCACTCTCTCATCTCAGCTCAAACTAGCTCCTTAGTCACTTACGCTTGTGTGAGTGCAGCGCGCATATACTTAGTGCAGTTCTCGCGACTGCCTAGTGCCTCATCGTTTTCTCGACGTCTTGGCTCCGCGCGCGCGAGCGCTAACATTGACGCAGGGAGCCCCCGCCTCCACCCCCCGCGCGCTTCATCATCATCATATCCACACAGCACAAGCACCTCGACGGCTATCTCTTTGGGACCTGGCGCGATATGAGCCTACTGCAGCCGGGATCGCCAAAAGAGCTCTGTGAGTAGAAGCGGTCCTATAGGGGCTAACGCCCGTACTTTTTTTTATAACCTCCCGCGTTATCTAGCTATCTCTGGGTCTTTTGCGAGTCGAGGAGTACGTGGGGCTTGAGCGCAGGCTAATACACAGTGTGATGTATACGTGTGTGTACGTGTGGGAGTGTGAGTGGTTTGTAGTATTTAAGTTGTCAAAATGGAATTCTGCACTTTAGGTTTTTCACTTTGGCTGACGCACTAGGACTGTTCTGTGGATGTGGGGAAGTGTTTGATTAGTTGAGGGAGATTTTTTGGTTTCAGATGAAGTGTTTGAATTGAGAGCCTGTTCTTTAATTGTACTGCAAGGTTTATACGTAAAAGTGAGTAATTTTGGGAGTTGATTTACATGAACTCCGAAATGGATTTTGGGTTCAAGTGTTGGGATTATTGGTATCTAATCAAATAATTTTGGATATCGAGAATTACTTTCTTGTTTCATCTTGATATTTTCTTATTTAATTATTTTCTTATGATGTAGATGATGAAATAGATTACTTTTTTTCCTTAGCTATTTTTGCTCAAATTCCAACAGATACACAGTACAATAAATTAATAATTATGCATCATTGTAAATCGATTTATCCATTGGAAACTTCCTTTATTTAAAATGCAGTATTAAAATACAATGTATAACTTAAAACTGTAGATAGAAGTCTTCTTTCCATCAAACAATCTACTATCTTTGAGTCTTTTGTATTTAATCTTATGAACATATCATTATGTGACCCAGTGATTAATGTGTGTATAAAAAGACTGATAATTTTTTATAAAATAAGCAAAAACTAACAATGATAGGATTTATTTTAGAATTTTAGGTTATAGTGATTTTGTGAGTTTTTGATTTTTAAAAATTATTTGTTTAGTAATTTACTTATTTTTATATAAATTTGGTTTTTCCATTGTTCTTTTTAATCAAGTTTAAGAATAATAACACAATGGTAGATCTAAAGTTGTTTATGAGTCATACACCTGATATTAAATGAAGTTATTTCAATATTTCCTTATTTTTTAAAGAGATTCTTGCATAAATCTATAATTAAATTTATTACAACAATAACATTTCATATATTTATATATCTTAACATTTATTTCAAAAAGTAAGGATCAGAAAAGTATTGTTGTTTATTGTCAAAGTAATCACTTGAAATAATTACATTTATTATTATAAATTAATTAACTAAATTGAAAATTTGAAAATAAGAAATGTATCTAGAAATGATTTCTTTATTTTATTTTGTTGCTCCAATTTTTATTTAACCTGACTATGAGTAAGTTAAATGCACATTATATATTACTCTTTTTATTTCAGAATAAAAAATGAATCCACAATACATGCAACAGCAGCGTCCACTTTACGGACCTCCACCACCAAATGCACCTTATGGAGAACTCAATGCAAATCTCCCATCAAAAGGGCCACCTGATTTGCATACGTTTCCTCCACAAAAACAGCCACTAGGTCCACCGCCTATGAGTAATGCACCACCTACAGCAAGAACACCTTATTATATGAATGATATTCAAGGGCAACCAAATGAAGCTCGTCATGGTCCACCTCTATCACAATCCAATCAAAATAATTTGGCGGATCAAATGTCCAATATGGCTTTATCTGGTCAACAGAGGCCTCCATCAGCTCAAGGTTTTCCTCCACAGTCAGAAAAAAATGCACCACCAATGCCTTTTCCATCTGCTGTAAATGGAATTAGTAATCAGAATCATTATCCCTCCCAAGGTATTATAACAGTGTTCTAAAATTAAATTGTTAAATTTAAGTTTTTGTTACTTACTACAAAATTATGCACTAGTTAAATACAAAATATTTTAAAGGAAAATCTACTATGCTGATACTCTTAACAAATTTAACATAGAATACTTACTTTGATACTTTAGAGTCATGAACATTTTGATAACTATATAATTATTGTTTAAATGTTCAAATGGCAATTTACCAATGCATATCTATATTAGGAAATATATTCAAATACTTAACTTATATAAATATTTAAGTTTTATTTTATAATCTGGTATATTTTCTAATAAAATTTTATACATAACTTTTGTTTGGCCTATTAGTTTATAATTATTTATAAAAAGATGATACAATAAAGTTTTGGTTTAGTATAATAAATAAACATTTCCATTTTATAGGTGAAGTAACTGCAAATACTTTGCCATCAGAAAAGTCTGTGCAAGCATCTCAAAAACCTCCATCACAGCAACCAGGACCTCCAACATCACAAACACCTAGTCTTCCAACACCTTATGGACCTACAAGTGGAACTCCATTATCAGGACAACAACAATACCCTGGACAAATGCCTCCTCTAAACTCTCTATCAGGACCAAGCATTCCTAGAAGCACTCCGCAGCCGACTCCCCCTTTAGATCATCTCAATCAATCACCAACTCAAAATAAATATAATACATCACTGACAAATCAAACAGATTTAACTGGACCACCTATTCCAGGGAAACCACCTGGAATACCTATAAGCTCACCAAGTCCGAGTAATCAGCAACCCTTTGGAGGACCTCCTTTGCCAGGAAAGCAACAACCTACATTATCGCATCAATCGCCTTTAGGACCTCAGCCAATAAGTAGTCAACAAAGTATGGCTGGTCCACCATTGCCTGGATCATATTCCTCAGCTCCTATAACAAATCGGCAAAATTTGTCTGGACCTCCGCTACCTGGACAAAATTTACAGGGACCTCCGCCTATGAGTCAACAAAATATGTCAAGACCACCTTTGCCTAACCAAGGATTATCAGGACCTCCACTGCCAGGACAACCGAATTTGTCTAGTCCTTATGGACAACAAAATATTTCTGGACCTCAATCCTTGCATGGGCAACAAAATCTTCATCCTCAGTACCCTTACGGTAATCAGATACCTGAACAACGGCGATATTCTCCTAGTCCCTCATTACCTGGACAACAAAATGCTGCTACTTCTTACGGACATGTAAACCAACATTCTGATGCAGGGTATCAGCAAGGATATCAACAGCAAAATTATGGCCAAGCTGGACAAAATGTAAGAATTTATCTTAATCAAATTTAAATGTAATCGATATTAAAACAAATGTATACAAATTTTGAAAATAATACAATTGTTTTAGACTATGTACAATCAGGGGAGCCCTTATCAAACAGGAATGGCTAGTCATGCTGGAGGATATCAATCTAATACTCAAGCACAGCAAGCTAGAAGACTTGACCCAGATCAAATGCCTAGTCCTGTAAGTTATTTATGTCTGAAAATGTGTATTTTTAAAATTGTAATCAATTTTATAATTCACTTTTTTGTTCAGATACAAGTCATTCAAGATGATCAAAAAACAAAGGGTGGAGTATTTACTACAAATCAAAAAGGACTAGTACCACCATTAGAAACAACAAAATTTGTTGTACAAGATCAGGGAAATGCATCACCAAGATTTATTCGATCATCTGTGTACACAGTCCCCACTACTGCAGATATTGTTAAGCAAGTTAGTATCAATTATTTGTAGGTATATGTATGTTTAAATAGAATTTAGCAAATACTTATTGTTTATATTTTTACAGACCCAAATACCATTTTCACTTATACTTAGTCCAATGGCTCAAGTAGAAGAAGGTGAGTTTGAGCCACCTATTGTAGATATGGGTGAAGTAGGTCCAGTGCGTTGCAATCGTTGCAAAGCGTATATGAGTCCTTTCATGCAATTCATTGATGCAGGCAGAAGATTTCAATGTATGTTTTGTAAAGCTACAACAGAAGGTATAAAAAAATTATTTTTATTAATACATTTTTTGCGTTACTTTTAGAAATTACATTATTTTATTATGTTATTCAAATTTCAGTTCCAACGGAATATTTTCAACATTTAGATCATACTGGCCAAAGAATGGATCGTTATGAACGTCCTGAATTAACACTTGGAACTTATGAATTTGTAGCTACCAAAGATTATTGCAGAGTATGCATATAATTAATTTATAAATTTAGAAAAAATATTATGCTTACGTTATTTTATTCAAAACTATTTTTTTTTTTTCAGAATAATACATTTCCAAAGCCACCAGCAATCATCTTCGTTATTGATGTTTCTTACAATACAATAAAATCTGGCTTAGTACATTTACTTTGTTCACAAATGAAAAAGATTATTCGTAATTTACCAGTTGATCAAGGCCAGACTAAATCTAACATGAAAGTTGGATTTATCACGTACAGTAATACAGTTCATTTTTACAATATCAAAGCTAGTCTTGCTCAGCCACAGATGATGGTCGTTGGAGACATTCATGATGTTTTTATGCCTCTCCTTGATGGATTTCTCTGTGATCCTGAAGAAAGTGAAGCGTCAATTGACAGCTTGATGGCTCAAATTCCAACAATGTTTGGAGATACGAAGGAAACAGAAACTATTCTTGCGCCAGCTATTCAAGCAGGTCTGGAAGCCTTAAAAGTAAGTGATTTTAACACAAAAATTGTTTAATACAAAACTAAATACTTTTTCTAATATAATTTTCATAATATTTTAGGCATCCGATTGTACAGGAAAACTTATGGTATTTCATTCATCTTTGCCAATCGCTGAAGCACCTGGAAAACTTAAAAATCGAGACGATCGAAAACTTCTTGGAACCGAAAAAGAAAAAACCGTTTTAGGTACGTTTTATTATTTTATTTATCTAATAGACTATAAAAATTTCACGAGTAAAAAAGAATCAACCATTTTATTTATTTTCGAAAAAATCTTTTTAAAAGCTTTTTAATGAATTATATTTAGTTATACAGATAGAATTAGTAAAATTTAGAATAATAAATTATAGAAGAAATCGTTTATTCTTTTATTTCGTTGTTTTTCTAATGGTTTTGAAATAATCTCAAATGAATTATTTTATTGTTTCTAGCGCCCCAAACTAATTTCTACAATAACCTTGGTCAAGACTGTGTAGGTTCTGGTTGCAGTGTTGATCTTTTTGTCTTTAATAATTCATATGTTGATATAGCAACTATTGGTCAAGTTTGCAGACTTACAGGTGGTGAAGTATACAAATATACGTATTTTCAAGTAAGTCTTTCTCAAATTTTTATTATTTATATTAATATTTATTTAAATTATTAATATAGATTTAAAAACTTTTTAATCATTGAAACATAAGCTATTTTTTATGGTTAGTGAATTTTAATTATAATTTTTAGTATAATGAAAAATTAATTACATTTTAATTTTAATAGGCTGATATTGATGGAGAGAGACTTATAACAGACATCGTAAATAATATAAGTAGACCTGTAGCATTTGATGCAGTTATGCGTGTTCGTACTTCTACAGGTGTTAGACCAACAGATTTCTATGGACATATTTATATGTCTAATACAACAGATATGGAATTAGCTAGTATAGATTGCGATAAGGTACTAAATTAAACTTTAGCTATAAAAATATGGTTTTCTGATTAATTCTAAATTTTTAAATGGTTTTATTAAGGCCATCGCTGTTGAAATCAAACATGACGATAAATTAGCAGAAGATGAGGGTGTTTATATTCAAGCAGCATTACTCTACACGTCATGCAGTGGTGTGCGAAGGTTACGAATTATCAACTTAAGTCTAAAGACTTCATCTCAAATGGCTGAACTTTACAGAGCATGTGACTTAGATGCCATAATTAATTATCTTTCCAAACAATGTTAGTATATAATGAAAAATTATTTGTTTTTCTTTTTATAAATGTCACTAAAAGTTTATTTTATTTTCATACTAGATCAATGTAAATAGATTTTAATTCTATATTTAGCTGAATATAAACTGAAAACCTTTTTTATTATTTTAAAGGTGTATTCAAGCTTGTAGATGCCACTCCTAAGGCAGTTAAAGATAGCCTGAATTCAAGATGCGCAGCAATTCTAGCATCATATAGAAAACATTGTGCATCTCCATCAAGTGCTGGACAGTTGATTCTTCCTGAATGCATGAAGTTATTGCCTCTCTATATTAATGGATTATTAAAAAGCGATGCTATTACTGGTGGTAAATATATATTTAAAAAATAGAACGTTATAAATTATTGTACATCTGATTTTCTTCATTTAATTTTATCATTTTTTTTTCTAGGAAGCGGAATCACAGTTGATCAAAAGTCTTACGTAATGATGGCAGTCGCTACAATGCCAATTAGCGAATCTCTTGCTCACGTTTATCCGCGACTACTTCCTTTACATGATGTTGATGATGGAGATTCAGATCTCCTCCCGCCTATGTTACGTTGTTCTATAGATAAATTTACAGACGATGGAGCGTATTTACTAGGTAAGAATAAAAACGATTAAACTTCATCAATATACTGCACTTTATTTTTATGTAAATTTTAAAATAAATGTTTTACGTTTTCAGAGAATGGAATTCATATGTTCATTTGGCTGGGTGCAAATTTGAGTACCCAGTGGGTGCAGTCAGTTTTTGGAGTACCATCAGTTGTTCAAGTTGATACAGATAAAACCATAATCCCGCCATTAGATAATCCATTGAACAAACGAATTCGAGAAATAATTAACGTGGTTCAAAGTGAAAGACGTTATTGCATGCGGGTAAGAAAATTAAAAATTTTGAAATACATAAAAAGTCAAATAATTATTCACTTAATTTCACGTGATATTATTTTTCATACTTTTTAGTTGACCCTTACACGACAACGGGATAAGATGGAAATGGTGATGCGTCAATTTTTGGTGGAAGATCGAGGTGCAGATGGCAGTCCGGGTTACGTGGACTTTTTGTGTCATATGCACAGAGAAATTCGAACGCTTCTTAGCTAGTGTAAAATGAATTAAGCAATCTCATAAATCGCAGGCGAATAAAAAAAAAAGAAAAAAAGAAAATTTTATTTGAGTAGTATGTAACAAAGTTTTTGCGCGAAAGTCAAGCGAAAAAGTATGAATGAGTGCGAGAATGGTCAAATGGAAGAGGAAATGGGTCAAGGAAGGGGTTTATTTGTACAAGAGTAATTTTAAAGATAAATTGTATTATTATAAACTGCGTATTGTGTCAATAGCCTTGCTATTATGTATCGTTAGTAAGCTAAACTAATTGTTAAGGTGTAACAAAGCATTATAAATTTATACACTAAGTCAGAAACCGTTTGAATGGCAACCGAACAAATCTTGTTTTAAAACTATTTTTATTTCTTTAATTAACTGTATATTTCTTTGATATTAGAACCATGTATATTGATATTAAATTACAGTTTTAAAAAAATTTAATCAAACTCTGCATACTTTAATCCCTCTCGAATTTCACTTATCAATCCCCACCTAATCTTCGCTATCTTAATAAATTAAATTTTGTTTTCACCAGCGCCTAACACCCGATAATTCGTAACACGCGCTTCGATATCCGCAATTCGCTTCCCTAATCTCAATAAACCTATCATATCCCTATTTAAATTCATCGCGCGTGACGGTGTCAACGAAAAACCATCACCCCGACTTTCACCGTGCGACGAAAAAAAGGTCCGCGCTTGCGTTTCTTATCAAAGCTCATCCCATTAAGAAAATCAATAGATTAAAAATAGCTTGACGAGAAAATCGAAAACCATCCCCCAATCACTTGTCCAAACAGAGAGCGGCCGAGTTTTATTATCGCAAGGAAACATCGTAGACACACACGCTAAACCAGGGGCCGTCTCCCTAACAATATAATGTACTCATCAAGAATAATACGCGGGATAATACCACAACGACTATATATATATTGCGCAGAAGAGATATCACATTGCGTATGTGTGTGTGTGTCCGGGCGCGCAACCACCTGTGATTCGCCCACGCACTTTAGCCTATATATATGTGCGCGCGTGCTATGCCTGTAATGTAATACGAAAAGAAAGCCGCCGAGTTGTATAGCTGTATGTAGTAGATACTGCGCAGAGAGGGAGAGCGAAGCTCTGATTGTATCCGTGCGCGCGGATCATCGCGCGGCGCGCGCGCGCGAGCATCAGTTCTGGCCCCGCCGCAGTTTTGGCCAGCCGATCAGCTGGTTTATATCTGCGTATATTCGCTGTATATGCGCTTGTCTTAATTTAGATGAGCGTGATCTAAGGAGAGACTCGTTAGTTGGTTTGACAGCAGCGTGTCTCAGTGATTCTATAATTGTGCGAGAAAAGAGCGCAGTTTGCTCGTTATCAGCTGGTGCGAGAGTGGGTTTTTTTTTGACGCAGCCGCAGGTGTGTAATATGAGAGAGATGTATAAGAAGCTGATATAGATAGCGCGTAGACGAAATAAGAAGGCCGATGTTATGCTGGAAAATATGACGCGGCAAGGGAGCCAGAGTTCGCTGTGCCGGTCGGATGATCCGGAGCCGAGGGCTGGAGGATGCAAGTTCTCAGATGTGACAAGAGGCAAGCTCGAGGCAAGCGGCCTCCAGTTATAATCCACGGCGCTTGGATCCCTGGTTAGTTCTTTTTTTTGTGTTGATTAAGAGTGCTCTTTGCATTGTTGAGTGAGATGTCAGTGCATGTGTACCGAGTGACTGAATTCTTGGAGGTGTAGTCACAGAGTGGAATATTTTGCAGAGGATGCGGTGAAAGTTTATGGATTTTAATGAGTACTTGGCTTGTCTTATGCAAAATTTAATAATAGTTTGTATTATAAAGTAGTTGTTATTAATAGTGTCTGGTTAATAGTATGCTTTTATCTTATTTTGTTATTAAAGCGATTATCGAGTTTGAAATTATAATTATCATAGTAGTTTTTAATGAAAAGGCAGTAAAAATGATTTCTGTCGTACAATCTACAATCTTAACAAGTTGTTTCTTTTCTGTTTAATATTAGCTGTTGATTATGATGTTATATAGAGCAATTTACTGCTGGCGATGATTGGTTTTGTCATATCAGTGCATTCATATCGCTAATTAACATTACAAACAAATTCTTTTTAAATATATATTATCTTTATTCAGTTTAAAAAAATCCAAAGATTGTATTTGCTAACATTTGATACAATGTATAATTTATGAGAATTTTTATTCACTTTGAGTTTAGTCTGACTCATACTGTATAAAGATAAGTTGTTTTTAAAAACTTTAGCTGTTTTTGTTATTATTGATTTGTACTTAATTTATATTAGATAGAGTGTTTAATATGCACTTGCAATTTATAACTTTTTTATTCAAGTAAGATTTATTTCTTTCACTAACTTTTTATTATTTTCTTAATAAATGAATAGTTTATTGTTATCAATAAAATAATGACTGATGGCTGTATTATAATATTACAGAATTTACAAAAAATAAAAAAAAATAATTTTCATTGTTATAAATAAAAATTATTTTTTTGTAGACTTTCATATTAAATAAATACCATAATATTTTAGTACTTTATATTTATATACTTTGAAACAGTACATATTTAATGTCTCATTCATAAGATAAATTGTTTTTTCATCTAATACTAGAAACTATTTATAAATATATTCTTCATTTTGATTTTAATTAAATTTAAAAGTATATTATGAAATAATAATATTAAATATTTTCTTATAGGAATACCTATGAAAAGGAGAAAATGCTCTCAAAAAGCATTTTCCTATGCTCTGCGATCCTCCTGATCGCAGCAATCAACTATTTTGGTCTGATGCTCTACATACTCCTTGGATTGCTAACGATATGTGGAGCATCATTTGGACCTGCAATTATATTTTATGGATATACTAGATTATCACCCGTCTATCCAATTGGCTGGAAATATGCTACTGCAGGTGTTGTAACCGTACTGGTTGCATTATTACACTATTTTGGTCTATTACTTTATGTATTCTATGGATTTCTCACTGTGTGTGGCATGTTACTTGGGCCTACGTTTGTATTATACTTACATACTCAATTCTCACACGATACCTCAACTAACAAAAGTTCTAAAAAGAAAATCAACAAACTTAGCTCATTTGAAACTCTCTTATTGGTAAGATATTTTAATCTTTATATTTTACAAAATTACGTTCTTATTTTAGTGTTTTTTCCTCAATAAAATATTACATTGATTTTATTGTTCTTTATTTCAGAAAACATCTTACTTTTATGATGTTGAAGCTAGAGATCTCACACGATATCCTCTAATATTTTCAAGATTAGTTGATGGAGCTTTGCAAAATCTTTTAGATTTAGCATTCAGGGATTTTGTTGGATGCTGGTTATCTGATATTGCAATTGCACCAGATGAATTAATTAGTATTGCTAAACAAGATTTATGGGAGGCGATTCAAAAAATTCATTCTAGAACAGAGCGTATTGATCATACAAATTTAGTGGCTTGCAGTATAGTGAATTCAATAACTTGTCATTTTGAAAAAATTAGACTTGCTCAAGAAGCTATGTAAGTTTGAAATATTTGATATTTCAAATTATCAAATTATTCTTAATAAAATTATGTATATTTTTAGCATTGATGGAGAAGATCCAGTGTATATTTTATCTCCACATTTAATGACAGAAGAAGGAGAATTAGAGTATTTAAGAAAAGTTAGCGAAGTATTCATTTTATTCTTCATGCCACGAGGTTATACATTCCCACCAGCCAAATATTTACTAAGAGAACTTTTTACATGTAAATGTATGTTAATATTATTAATCTTTATTGAATATACATTATCTATAATATAATAGTAAAAACATAAATCAATTATTTTTGTTTGTTTAGTATTGAAGCCAGTTATAAATACAATAACCGATCCAGATTACATTAATCGTAAAATTTTATCTTATATTGAACAACAACAAATGGCAGAAGAACTGCATAGAAAAACTTGCGAATATGCAGATTCTTTTGAAGACTTTATAACAATGATTAAATCCACTCGAGATCTTGAAGTACTCAAACGCATTAGATACAATATTGTTTCAGAAATAATGCAAGCTACCACAACTCAAAATATTCAGCGAGCTCAGGGTTTAGATCCTGAGAACTCGGCTTTCAGTAAAAGCGACGTAGCGCAAGGAAGAAAGTTGAAACGTTACATTAGTCAATTGACTTATGCAAAAAATACTTGTGAGTGCCATATGCAGTCCTTAGGATGGGACGGCTACCCCATGGAAGATGACGATGTGATAGATCCAATGGCGACTCCGGAAAACAGAGTTATTCCGTTGAGAGTCATTTTGGACAGTGTTATAGGTATAAAAAAAGAATTATTTTATATTAAACTTTTATGTCAAAGATATAGTTTAACTTTTGTTTCAAATCTACAGGTAGAAAATATCTATCCCAATTCCTTGAAGAAGTATCTAGCCAAGGATTGATTGGTTACTGGACAGCTGTTCAAGAGCTTCGTTCAGCAGACAAATCTAGTTGGCATCAGTTAGGGGCAGAAATTTTTTATACCTATATAACGATTCCTACAGCTGAAATTAAAGTTGACAAGGAAGTAAGAAAGAGGATGGAAGCTTTTTTAATGGGAGATAAAGGTCCCGATGTATTTTACGAAGTTCAAGAAATGGTAGTTCAAACAATAGAAGAAAAATATTATCCGTCTTTTATAGTTAGTGAACAATACAAGAAGTTGCAGGAATCTCTGACTGATGAAAAAGTGGATGGTTAGTTGATTAAATGTTACATCCATTTAAAATTTTTGTATTTTGGTGATCCTTTTCTTTTTTAATATTTTTAAAATGAATTAATCATTTTCAAGATGTTTAATATTCTTTATAATTAAAATAATTGTAATTTCAGTTTCAATTGATGATCAAAGATCAATTGCTAATGGTGCGATTAATGACAATACTTCATTGCTGGTTGGTGAACATTCCAATTATGCACGAAGTAAATTAGATCAGCTGCAAGAGAAGTTAAATAATAAAATGCAAGCATTGCAAGCTCTTAAGTCTTCACTGAAACCAGAAAGCAAAGTGCTAGGTATACTAGGTAAAGAAGTTGAATGGCTTCAAGGTGAAAAAAGGCAACTGGAAGCTCATTTGACTCACACAGAAATGTGGGCAGAGCATCTAGGCCATTGGAGGGCAGATGTACAAAGTGCTGAGGTAAAAATAGTTTACGATTTCTATTTATTTGTGACATTTTATGATAAAATTAGTTGATATTTGTCTAGATTCAAGTTTTTTCTCATTGAACAACGCATTTTGTTCTGTGTACTCCAATTTTTTACAATTAATAAATTTTCATTTTCAGACTCCAGAAAATGGCGAACCTCCAGAATTTGTGTTAGTTGTCCATATGGTGGCAGATGAAGCTGACGAATCCAGTATATCCACTGGTTGGGTTGTACTACGAAAACTTCCAGAATTCCAAGAACTTCATAGAAAATTACGTCAGTTGTGCTCAAGTGTCAAAAATTTGGATCTACCATCGCAGCCTTTAAAATTTTTTGGTAAAACAGACAAAAATACAATGGATAAAGCAAGAGCTCAAATACAAAAATATTTAAATGTAAGATGCAAGCAGAATACAAATAATGTACTATTAACGCTTAATTTTAATTATTTTATTTTTTTTATCTTTCAGTTTGTACTGGAAGACGAGCGATTAAATCAAAGTGAAGCTTTATATGCCTTTTTGAGCCCAAGTTCGGAACGATTAAAGCATAGTACACCGTCACCAAAAAAGTCTCGTTTCTCTTTATCAACACTTTTTAAATCGTAAGTAATTTATTAATAATTATTATTAACTGAAATAATGTGGATTAACTATTATGCGTTTTTATATTAATTTATATTTTATATTGTTTTAAATTCTAATCTTTTGATACTTTTATTCTATTGCAGTAGTTCGGGTTCAGGTAGTAGCGGAGATTCGCGTGAAAAAGATGAAGACGAAGATTACTCATTATTATTAGATGACAATGAACCTACTCGATCTGTGACTGATGGTTTTCTTGGACCAGGAAAAGACTCTATTGCAGAACCACTTTACGCTTTACTTGGAGAGATTTTTGACTTAAGAGGCGTCTTCCGCTGGCTGAGGCGCTCTCTAATAACTTTTGTCCAACTTACTTATGGGCGAACTATTAATCGGTAAAACATTATATTACAGTTTCTTTTCATTTGAATAGTATTTATTTTTATCTTAAAATTTATTTTTCAAAAATTTGGCATTAATACTTAAACAAATAATAATAAAAACATTGACAACTTATTAATCTTAAAAACTTTTTCAATTTTTTCTTCTTTAGCCAAGTTAGAGATACTGTTGCTTGGATGTATTCTGAACCTATGCTTCACTATTACATACAACTATTGACAAAATCTTGGTGGCCTAATGGTCAACTAGTTACGGACGTGCCAGTTAGGACGGATGAAGATAAGCTAAAAACGCGTGCAGAAGCTCGCCGGCAATTCTTAAATAACGTACCTGACTTCTTAACGAATTTGGTTGGAGCTCAAAGTGCTCAACGTGGAGCAATGAAAGTTTTTGATGCTCTACAAAATGTTCAACTAAATAAACAATTATTTTATGTAAGTTCTTTACTTACCTAATTACTTCATTTTTATAAGGTGAATTTGTTTTATTGACTTTATATATTATTTTAGGATATTTTTGAGGTTGTGATGTATGAGATGTTTCCAGAATTGAAGAAAGACAAAGATTAAGTATTTTTACATCGAACAAATGCATTCCGAACAATTACTTAGATAAGTTATAAAAATGTGTGAAATTGTCTTTTCAACTGTTGACTGCCAAACTGATGAAAAAACAAGGTTTGTCATACATGATTTTATTTTTGTTTACTGATTTCATGGTGTTTCAAGGTGCTATCCGAATTTCTCAGTATTATTTAAATGGTGTTTCACTAGAATTCAAATAGTTTTTCAATTTAAACTAACAACTTTTTCTTTATATACATATGTTTACTAAAAATATTTCTAGTATCTATGAAGCACGAATATATTTAAATGATTTTGATATTTATATAGTCCAGATTTTGTTGTATTCACAAAATATATTATGTTAATGAAAATGGTGCTAGTTACCAAAGATTTTTAACGGTGCATGTACTAATGTATTTTTATTTATCAGAAAATTTTTTAATTGAAAGTTTTATTAATTATTGCACAAATACTTTCTGAGATAAATTTATTTAATCATTTCTGACATTTGTCTGTTTGACATTTTTATAAAAAGGTCGTGTAGAAAATTTATTTTTTAATGTTTCATATGTAAAAATATAAGAAAATATATATATACAAATGATAAATTCTTAACTCCGTGTTCGATCATCGAATGAATTGGCATCTCTGTATTAAAGCTGTACATTCTATTCTATAATACTTCGTAATTTAGTTGTATTTCAATATTGTAAAAATCTCTAAAAAAAATATATACATATATAAATTAAGTTACAGTCATCGAATTTAATGTATTGTTAAAAAAAAAAAACTAAAGTGTCAAATATTGTTGTAAAAATTTATGTAAAAAATTTGTCATCTGAATGATGGCCGCTCAGTATAAAAATGAAACATAAATAAAAAGAAACTATAACTGGGACTTTTTCTTTTGTAACCCTATTATTATAAGTTAAACAAGATCAATTATTAAAAATACACTAGAAATTTTAAATTATAATTTTGTTGGCAAAAAATTTTCTTATTATAACTAATATATAATTTAAATTAATAATTAAATTAGTAAACAGGATTTAAAAAAAAAGTCTAAATATAAATAAATTTATTCAAAATAAATTGCAAAAAAAAAAATAAAACATGTTAAGCAAAAGAAAAAAGAAATACTAAATAATAACTCTTAAGAATAAAAATTTTGTATTATTAGGGAAAGTTTTGTATTATTAAAGAAAAGGAAAAATAAATCTATTCTTAAGATCCACTCCTTTTTTTTCCACGACGTAGATCGCTTTATTTCGACACCGCGCAAGCTGTAATGCCGCGCGATGCACAAATATATTAAACAATCATCTAAAATTACATAATCGCAGCTCCTATACAAATATTACAATAATTATCGATCCTCGTCTCCGTAAATTCAAATATCTATGTCATAGTGCATCCTCTTTTTTTCCCTTATTACTCTTAAAATAATAATTACATATCAACGCCATCATCGTACTTCGTATTATATGTATATACATTATACATGATCATGTGATATCGTATATACGTTTATTTACACATTTATAACGTAGACGTTTGCTTATTTTTTGCGTTCGTAGCTTTGGCACTGGTATTAACAGTACAATGCAGAATCGCTTACGAAATAGTCAACTCCGTGAATAGCGCAACCGCGGGGAAGAGTATAATATTTTTTATTTTTTTTTTTTTTTTTTATCGAGAACGCCGCTCAAACGGCACAATTTTTTTCATGAATTTATAGTTGAAATTATAGTATGCTCATCGCTCATCGTAAAGTCTACTTAAATGAATTTTCTTGTATATCAAGAATAGATTTAGATCTTACTCCAACTCTTTCTCGATTCGAATAAACGTTTGAATTTGTTGCAATTGAATGTTTGCATAAATTAGTTTTTTCTTTTAGTTTTGGACGTCATCCAGTATTTATATCTATATATTTTTTGGATAAGCATCCATATTTTTTTGCGCGCGTGTATTTCACGTAATTAATTAAATAAATGATTGACCCGCGGTTGAGCGATCTCTCGGTTTCGAGGAAGTCCAGCATCTTCGCTAATTGCGGTCGCGATTTTTTCTGTGCTGATCGGTCTTTAAAGTTCAATTGAAAGTTTCTAAACTAAAATAATAGAATGGATAATAAATGAATTTTGTCGCATAAGCTGTTTGCGCATTTAGATGTCAATTACGTGTCAAAAATACAAATTGACAAGTATCTAAAGAAAAACATTTTCCAGATGAATCCTTGCTTATTAAGATCAGCATTGAAAAAATTCAATCCCGCGTGATCACGGTAAATATATTCGAGCCTCAAAGAGGAAAAAAAACCGAGACACCGAACGCACAGAATATATATTTATTTATATATTTATATATATGTACGAATTTCGCGGGAAGCTCGGCAAGTTCAACCGATAACCGCGTATATAATTTCAAATACGTAATTAACTACGTGCCTATATATAATAATATCTGAAACGCCGGCCGTTGCGGCGCTGCTCGTACATATGTAATAATACAATGGTAATATGTAAGTATATAACGTAAAAGCGCAGCTCGTGTGTCTGTGGATCTGTGTTTATTACAACATATTCAGGAACCTCTTAAATTTACGCGTTGACGAGTCTATTAATAATACATACTTTGAAGAGTATCGCATAGTACATGATGAAATTTATTTTCGACAACGTGTATAAATATCTTTTGTACCATCGAGACGTAAAGAAAGCATCGAACCACCTTGCGAGAAAATTTGATCCATGTGGATGAGTACGTTATTTTTAATCTTTTTTTTTATATATATAAACGGAAGAAATTCGACACCTTTTCGATGGATTATTGACTCGTTGACTTTTGTCGGCGTTCGCTCTCGATATTTTTAAACGTTTTCTTTTTATTATGACGAATATCGGTGTTTTTCGATGAAAGAACGGAAAAATTGTTATTCCCAAAGTGTAACACACTTTTAACACAGCCATATGATTTTTCTCCATTTTCTGAGTTCTAAGTATAATTGCAGCTTTGGCTACTTCATTAAAGCTTAATTCACAAAATTTAGTTTTTGCAGTAAGCACGGAAAGTGCAAGTAATTAAGCTTATGGAAGCGCAAAAGTAAAACTTTTAAGTAATATATTGTGATCGTGGATACCAATTTTTCCTTGTCTATTAAATACAAATTTTACAATAGTAATTTGTAAACATTTTATGCAAAAAGCTATTACTTTTATAAAATATAAATAATATCCCTCACTGCAGATTTTGTATAAGTCTTTGAAGTTTTTTTGTAAACTTTTTTCACGCCATGGAAAACATTTAGACAATCACGGAAAATACAATTACCCTTGCAGTTAACAACGATCAATGTTTCCCATAAAATTGCATTGAAGGGAAGAACAAAAATTTATGATAAAAATTACCATTAATAGTCGAACCTACTATATGAAAGTAGGTATTAACTTTATTTTATTGTTGAGTATTTCCCAAAAATGAATTCAAAGACGTATATAACATCTGGGCAAAAGTAGCATTATTCAATATTTTATTTCTTAAAAAAAGGGGTCGATTTTCGTGAAGCGATTTCCTCGGTGAAATTGAATTCTTGATGAATACTTTTTCATTTACCCCTTAATATCCTCGTCTCTAACAGTGTTAATTCTCTTAAACACACGGTAACTCGTAAAATGTCGACTCGATAGGAAAACAACGATATTCATGTATTTTTAATATTAATGACGTATATTAAAATAATAATATTACACTAGCTTATACATATTTTCATTTTAGTAATATACTCTCGCGCAATTAATTTTTTTTTTCCTCATTTTTTCACCCTTTTCTTCGTAATAATCCGTCGAACCGACGACACGTGACTCACTTTTTTTGTTTATAGTTTAATTAGTTAAGTAATTAGCCTCCCGTTCTCTCGCGCGATCGTCGTGTAGAAAATACTCATTTCTTCTCTTTTTTTTCTCCCTTTCTTTCTCGTCGTCAAGCTACGTAAAAAAATAAAAGCCAGCGCCTCGCTAAAAATTCAGTCGCTTCTGCGTCTACTAGACTCGTAGGCATACGTCGTTAATTTAACGTAATTACTACGCGAGCGTTCGTTGACGAGTTCGATCGGCGACGATTTTTCCTTTTTCTATTTAAAATCGCTCGCGTTCTCAGTTTTACCTTTTTTTATCGTATTATTTATCCTTTTCGTCTCGAGTCATCTTTGACGACGTCCTAGACCAGCTGGGACGGCTGAACTGCATCGACGCGACGCGGGAGTCAACGCAGTTGTGAGTTTAATTGATTTTTTTTTTAGATCGGGAAAAATCTGCGGTAGCTAGGTATTGTTTAAAGTAGTTCGATAGAGATGGTTTTAGGAGAGTTCGTTAAACTCAAACTTTTGGAAAGTGTTTAAACTAAGGTTTGTAATGGAAAAGTATTACAATAAATATTGGTATAAATAATTTACAAAGTGAAGCAATAGAAAAACATTAAATTGCAAAAAATATTAATGAAACAAGATTAAAAAAGAATCACAGATTAAAACAGCTTTGTTGTGTGAAAATTAGATTTTGTAAAATAGTTATTTAGCACCATGAGATTAAATGCGATTTTTCTCTTGAACTATTTTAAATAATATCAGTCTTAATAAATAAAGCAATGCTTAGTGCAATTTTTTTCAATTAAAAAACTAGAGTATCTCATTTGTTTGTCAAATCTACGATTTTTTGTTCCGTTGCTAATTAACTAGCAGCTGTGCATAGCACTACAAAGAGTATTATTTTCGAGAGCCTATATATAAATTTCTCGCTTATATTTTTAAATGTAAAGTTTTCTTTTTTATAAATTAGCGTGAATTTTAAATGAGTTTTAATTAATTTTTTCCACTTTTCTTTGAAGATAAAACTGTATTCACATCGATAAAGATTCCATTATTACAGTTACAATTTATGCATATACAGTATTAGTTAAAATTCAATATATTATTCATAATCATAGTGAGTGTCTGAAAAATAGATTTTTATTTACATAGAATTAGACTGCTACGTATTATTTCGTAAAATATATAGTAGCAGATAAAATTAGTTAAAACTCTTTTAAGATAGATGCCTTAACTATGCGCTTATAAAAATGTAGAACATAAAGTATGACCCCATTATGATCATGTGATTTCCGCACTTATTACGAAGACTCAAGGACGCGGCACGTCGATACCTTCAAAAATTAAAAGTACACCTCATTAAACATTTTACATCATCACATAAATTCGTATTATGTCCAGTAATTCGTTATAAATATTATTAGTCTCGACTTCTTGTATGAATAAGGTCTGTTGCATTTATTTTTCTCCTTTTTGTTCTCTCTCCTTTATAATATTGTAAAACTATATACGAGTAAGTAATGAATTTAATATTTTACAATTGTTACATCAATTTGTATCAGTCATTTAAAAGATTAATTTAAATAATTTATTATTTTTTCAGTATTTAATTAATACTTTTTAATATTTTTCACATCTATTAGTGAAGAAAGGAGAAAGACATTTTCATTTTGTCGGAGATAGACGAGTCATTCGACCGTCTTTATAGTTCTTTAGTTTTCCTTGACACGGTTGAACGAATCTTACGCTTATAGATTTTACTTTATACATAAATAAAAACTATAACGCATGACTTTGTTTGCGTAAATACATCATCTTTTAAAATAATATTTTGTCACAAATTTCTTAATGCTAATATCTATCTTTGAAAACAGAATAAATTTTAATGCAATTAAAAATTTGTCTTCTATCAGTAAAAAGGATTTTCAATTCCCTCAACACGAAAAAGTAAACCGAAAGAATTGAACTATACATGCCGAATTAGGCAAGCCCTATCCTAACATTCTCTTTATTTATTCGCTTCATCGTTTTTACCTAAAATCCAATTCACTCCCGACAACCCTCGCAAAACCCATAGCACGCAAGATTCGTCCAACCCATCAACTAAACCATTCAACCTTATCTCTCCCTAATCCCCGCTCTATATTCACATGTGAAGGAGACAGATTCGCTCGGTGCTGGCGGCCTGCCTGGCTCATCAGACGATCGGCCTGGGCTTGGGGCCCGCGACGATCGAGGGCTCCAGTCGCTGGACGGTGACCCGAGTCACCGCCGGCGGTGACGACTCCATCGGCGTGACCGAGGCCGCGCGGCTGCTGCTCGGCGTCGCCGAGGGCGGTATCAGCGACACTACCTCCGGGCTCGACGTTTGCCCGTTGTCCTCGTAAACTCGCTCCTATAAATCATAGCTTTTTTTAACGTTTGTTGCTTCATAGGCGCTACTGGATTGGGTTGATGAATTTTAGGCGCTCGCGTTGCTGGCTGCCCCTGGGGCTTTTAGCTCTGGCTCTTTTAGTTTGCTTAGCGCTGGGATTTTTCTATACGCTCTGCTTTCGTTTGTCTAGTTTGGGCGAGGTTATAAGTAGCAGATTGTATCTTAATTTTAGGATGAATAAAATAGTTGCTTTTTTCTCGAGTGGAAAATATAGCTTCAAGGTTTATTTTTCTTCTCACCTTTTTGTTAATTTGGACGTTTCGCTTAGCACAGTCATTATTGATTTTTGTTTTATCGACATGCGCTTATCGGTTTAATTAATGTAGTATACATATCTACGCAGGTACTTGCGCATGCTTCTTGGGAATCAGGAAGAAAGGTTCGACTAGATACTTTGCATTTGCTTTATATCGTCAGATTTTGCTTTCGAATGCATCAACATATGTTCGATCAAAAACAAGCAAATTCACTATAGTTTAATCTACACAGTCTCGTCTCGTCGTTACTTCAGTTTGTTGTTTCTCAACTAATTTGAAAATTACAAATCCAGGAATTTTGTCTGAATATAATTAATTTAGTTTTATGCGTTCATGCGAAATTACTAATGTGCGGTATAGAAACCAAAAGTCTTCTGTTCTCTAAACATCTTCCCACCGTGAAACTTACAATATTGTCGAATAATATAATTTTTTTTTATGAGTAACTATCAGTCCTTTGCTGTTCTTTTTATCATAAAATCTCTCACTCTTTTTCTTTACACGACAACATTCTCGTTATGTTCTGTCACTACACGACAAAAGTGCACAACTCAAAATCAGTCTTATCTCTTTACGAGTCTAAAAATACATATATTAAAAAATATTTATATTATATTAATATCATTCTGTAATACTATTTGGCATTTTATCAAGTCTTCACAAACAAATGAATAAAAAATATTTACGCAGTTGAAAAATATGTTTAAAGAAAAATCAAGTACTAGATTTCTAAAAGCTTAGTTCTTTAAGGTCAACAAACTCAGTATCTGTAGATACAGAGTAGTTATTGAGTACATCAATATGGCAAAGCTTTTATTTTGTCTTCAAAAGAGTTTTTTGGCACATGCTTTATATTTATTTTAATAATTATTTTTAAAGACAAAATACTAGTATTTTGCTGTTCTGTATTACTTTTCATCTAAATAATAGTTCTTTACAGTGACTACATCACATTAGATGAAGGTAGATTAATCTCTAATATCTAGGACGCAAAAATATTAAAAGCTTTCTTAATCTTCATCGCTAAAGCAACTCCCCCTCAAAAACCACAGCCCCCTCAAAACAAAAAAACCAGCCCTCATTTTTTTCAACTGCGTATTACATACCAAAACTCTGACTCAAAAACCCTACTCAATACCAAAACCAAAAGAAACAAAAAAAAACCACGTACGCCCCCTCATCATACCAAAATGCCCTTTCATCGCGTAGTCACACCGAAAAGAAAAAATCCATAAACAGTCCGCACTCCAAAGCCCCCCGTCATTCTAAGCGTAAAAGGTGTCTGCGCGCACAGGTGACGCGCATCGGGATCAGCATCGATCTGACTCCGCGCTGGCGATGCTGGCCGCAGCGGAGTCGGTGGGGAAGACTGCTCGCCGTCGCCGCGGCGAGTCCACCAGGCACTAGGTAGTCTCGGTCTCGTTCATCTGGATGAAGTGGAGCGGCAGATGCTGCAGCTTGATCGGGCACTCGAGCTTCGCCTCGGCGCTGGCGCCGCTGCCACCGCCACCGCCACCGCCACTGCCGGCACCACTGCTGCTCGCGGCTCTCTGCGATGAGGCCCGTCCCCGGGTTGTGTTGCGTGACACGAGAGCGCGGAGACGACGCAGCAACGATGAGGAACGTGTGCGTGCGCACGCCCACGTTTTTTTTTTTTCGATTTTTTTTTTGGTGTTTTTTTTTTTGGTGGGCCCGAGGTGCGAAGGTGTGTCGAGTGGTCGAGGCAGGGTGGTGGTGGTGGGTCGGAATAACAAAAGAAATGAAACAGAAAGATATAATAACACGGCGTAGTAGGAGAACGTGGACGATTTAACACGCACACGCAGAGTATTTACACGCATTTGAGCCTGCTGGTAGAGCGGAAAGCTTTGATTTGATTGGGAAGTTAAGTGAGCGCTTTGAGTTGCGATCGATGCTATTTTATTGGCGCTTTGATTGGAACTGCAAAAATAGATGCGTACTCATGATCGGAATACTTGATTCTGATGGATTTATTTTCTAGTTGAAGCTAGATACATGGTGCATTTTCGTTTACCAGCGAGGCTTCATGTTTCATGGAGTACATGTCAATAAGGAATATATTCATTATAAAATTGACTTGTTCATAACACTGATATTAAAAATCTATAATATATTTGATTTTAAATTAGATAAATTAAGAACAAAGAAAAAAATTCAATTTTATTGAATTTATATAGTAATGCTTATTTTATAAACAAAACGTTTGTACCTTTTATTACAACCCTCTGCCTCGATAAATAATAATCAAATCTACAATCGATATTGAAGTGTGAATGTCAAGGATAAGGACTTTGATAACACGACGTGCTAAAGTAAAAACTAATCGCAGGCAGAAGATTAATTAGTAACAAAACAAGTCTCGATATATACGTTTACAGGTTCTAAGGTAGAGATTGAGAAAATTAAAATTTGTTATCGTTTTAAATCATTTGACATGTAATCCTTTACGTACATATGCGTGTATATACTTTAATAATATTAAAACATGCATTAAACACACATTTATAAAGAGCCATTATTTTCTTACTAGACTGTTTTTCGCAATATTACTATTTTTCTTAACGAATCGCGTTTATAAAAATTTGGATAGTGGAGCATGTTTTCTTATCAATGCGAATAAGTAATACGTAATATCCACTTTCCAAATTTAGGACATACAACTCTGCACATTAAAAATATTGTTGCATTCATTATTTAATTATAAAATATTTAATCAAGGAAAGCATTATTTAAAGTATAACTATAACTAAATCTACTAAATAAATATCCCATTACGAACTTTTGTTATTGTATTCAGAAAAAATTAGAATAATACAATAACAATTTAAAAAAAAATTTTGGTTAAACAGAACATTTAAATTTTTTTTTAATTAAGATATTGATAAAAATATAACAAATGATGAATTTAGAAAAAAAATTCTCGATATCAATTGTTGAAACAAGCTTTATATTTAGCATGACAAGCAAAACCCGGGATAACTATTTTTGTAGATTTAGCAATTTTATACTAAAAAATAAAGAAACAAAATAATAATAGTACACTTAAAATCATAATTAATGGTACGAATGTTCACTTTAATTTATAGTTTAAGCTTCAAAATCTGTAAAACATTTCCTAACAATTTTTCTTTTTTTTTAAAAGTTAAAGAAACATTTTTATAAATTATAGAATTTACTTAAATATTCAAATTCCAAATCAAAGCGAACACTCACACGTCATATCATCTCAAAACAGTTTTTTTTTTCAAAGCTCCAGCTCTTACGCACCTGTGACTTATCGTATTTCAGTCTCTTCCAAATGAACCCTTTTTTGTTATCCTGGGGCTGCTGAGTCGTCGGCGTGGCCGGCTCTGCGCCCGCTGACGCGTTGTAGTTCGGGTTCGAGAAAGTCAACACGTTCCTACGACTGTTGTAAAGGTACTCCTCGCGCTTGTTTTTGCGCGGGCACTGCAGGTAGATGATAACCATAATAATGCCGACGGTGATAACGAGAAGAATCACCGTCGTCGTGATCATCGTGCGCAGGCTTATCGTCTCGCCATTGGCGCGATTGTAGTCGTTCAGTTTGCCATCGCGGTTGCGATTACTGCCTGGTTTCGGGGTTGCTGGAATATCCTCGTCGTCGATGTCGTCGTAGCTCGGGTCGTTCTCCGTACCTGGTTTGCGCAGCGGCATCTCCTTTATTGGTACTGGGAATAAAGAGTATAAGTCAGTGTCTAATAAAAATTGTTAACGTTGTTTGCGTAGGTGACAAATTTACCGGTAGAACAAGTCGGATCTGGTTGATCTGGACAGCCGCATGTGTAACTTTTTCTAGTGTAGAAACACAAGTGGCTGCAGCCTCCATTCCGCATGGCGCATGGGTTCCAGCCGGTTTGTCTCTCGGCAGAGACGGCCCGGATCTCCGTGGTTCCATCCAGCGCCGTGCGGATTTTGTTTCGATTTTTACCGGTTCGCTTGTCAGCTCGCTCGATCATTTCTTTGAACCAGTCACCCCAATAAATATTGTTTCCATACTAAAAATAAACACAATTAATCAACGAATATTTCGCGATAGCTCTTATATTTAAACCAACGTGCAATATGCAAAACTAAGCCTTACTTGTGATAAACCAAAAGCATTTACAGCCTCAGGAACAAGCGCAATCCTATATCTTCCATGGAGGTCCGATACCTCTATCCTATCCTTTAAAGCGTCCGCCCAATACAGCTTTCTAGCCTGATAATCAATGGACAAGCCATTCGGCAGGCTAAGATCCGTTGAGATTATGCTTTTCCGATTGCTACCGTCAAGATTAGCGCGCTCGATCCTCGCATGATCGCCCCACTCAGCCCAGTAGAGGTAACCTTCCTTAGGGAAGAGAGCTAATGATCTGGGTTCCTTTAGATCTTCGATGAGCTTTTTGCGACAGCTGCCGTCCAACCTGGCCACTTCGATCATCCGATGTTTCATGTCGGTCCAGTAAATGTTGTCCGCTACCCAGTCTACTGCGAGCCGGAATGGCGTCGAGACATTCAGGCCCCAAACAATGATTTTGGAATCGCTAAAGTCGCGCATGTTAATCCTCCTGTAGTTAAAAATGATTCGTGTTATTATTACTTTTATTAGAGAAAATGAAAAATAATAGGATTTTTTACAATAATGTATTACAGTACCTGATAACTTTAACATCAACGTCAGTGTAGAAAATAAATTGTTTTTCCCAATGGAAATCGACGGAGAAAGCGTTGTGAATTTGTTCAATGGGGAGTGGCACTTCCCACATTTCTGGAGTATCCAAAGACATTCGGACCAACGTCTTTTTCGTCGCCAATAACAAAAAGTTTGTCGGTGTGCTGTTGCAAGTCTTTTTGTCCTCGTTTATTATTATACCTGTTGGACAAGCGCAACTGAAACCGCCAGGGTTTCGAAGACATAAATGGGAACATCCGCCATTATTTTTCTCACAGGCGTTTTCTGGACGCACTTGTTGCTTCTGAAAATTATTTAACGCAAATAAACTCATTCGATAAGCAGAATAAGACAAGGTATTAAAAAAAGAACAAAAATCTTCAACTTCAAAACTTACATCTATAAGGCGCAAATCCATTACACCATCCAAGTTCCCTAGCACGACCTTTCTATTTTTCCCATCACTTTTCTTTGCTCTCAGCAATGCCTTCTCGTGCCAGTCACTCCAGAAAATAAAGTCCCCGACTACAGCCAGACCGTAAGGATGTTCAACCTTCTCCACAATTAGCTTACGATTTTGACCTTGAAGATCGGCACTTTCAATCACTTTTTTCTTGGCGTCGTTCCAATAAATGCGATCGGCGAATAAGTCGATCGACAGACCATTGGGCCAATTTAAATCCTCGGTGACAACTGCCGTACGATGCTCACCATCCATGTCAGCTCGTTCGATCCGCGCATTGTGGCCCCAATCCGACCAAAACAGTAAGCCAGCTGGATAGTGGAGGGCAATTGCTCGTGGATTTTCAAGGCCAGACCATACAAGAACTTTACGATTTGTGCCATTGAGCTCGCTTACTTCGATACTGTTTAGCCCAACGTCCGTCCAGTACAGCTGAAAAGAGAAAAACTAATTTATAGTAGGAATAATACACAGAATATTGTAATTAAAATTAACTAAAACTTGATAGTTTCTACGACAATAGATTAAGTATCTAAATTTTGTACAAACGTTAAAGTACCTAAATAACAATTGTACAAACCTTTCTACCAACTGAATCAACCACCAGACTATCAACAGTATCGATGCAGCCATCAATTACAGTATTTTCGTTTTGTCCCTTGAAAGGTACTCTCTTGATGACTTTCGAAAAGGCTTGTCCAGGATCGGTCCAGTAGACATGACCAGTTTCCAAATCGACATCTGCGCCACTTACATTTTTCATGTGTCCAATAGTCATGACCGTATCAGCAGTGTAATTTGTGTCCAAAGAAAGAACTCGAATGTCAATACGATGAGACATCAAAAGGAACTTTGTTGGCATATCTGGGCATGTTTTGCCATCAGGCTGCAAATAATAATAAAAATAAGATTTTTAACAGTTTCATTGTCTTATCTCGCTGATTATAAATCAAGAAAATCTCTTAGATTTATTATAAAAGTAAAATTCTTACTCCAAGAATTAAACCAATAGGACAAGCACATCTATATCTTCTAGGCACAGGAGCTAGCAGACAAAGATGCGAGCAATCCCCATTATTTCGAGCACAAGGATTTTCAATGACCTGTCGATTTCGGTGAAATACGCGAACGTCCATCAAACTTGTGATTCGTGATCTGATGATTGTTACATTTTTTCCAGTATCTTTATCAGCACGATGAATGCTTAAAGTATCCCAATCGGTCCAATAGATTTTGTTCTTATGAATCACCAGACCAAATGGATGTTTTAAATTAGCTGAAAGTAAGAGAAACATAGATTATTTATAATTTTTTGTACACATAATTAAATTTTTTGTTTTCATCAAATAAATAATGTAAGACTTACGAGTCGTTATAAGGGTAGTTCTATGTTCTCCATTTAAATCAGAATATTCAATTTTGCTTGTTCCGCCATCTGCCCAATATAGTCGTTTCTTTTCAAAGTCTATAGCCAAACCATTTGGCCATGTCAAATTTTTACTTATTAGTTCTCTCCTATCTAATCCATCCATCGCTGCTATTTCAATTTTTGGCGTTTTACCCCAGTCGCTCCAGTACATGTAACCAGCTAGTAGTAGAAATTCATTTATAAAATGTATATAAAATATCGATATTAATAACGTTTAACTTTAATATTCTTACATGTTGGATCAACAACAATGTCTCTTGGTTTGTCAAGTCCTTCGTAAATCAGTAGCGTTCTCATACTTCCATCAAGATTAGAACATTCAATTCGATTAGTTCCAGCATCAGTCCAATATAATTTCTTCGTTACCCAATCCATCGCAAGTCCAGCTGGAGATTCTGTAATATGATTTCATTGTGATTAAAAATGAGGTTTATTATTATTATATTTCTTATAGAAAACTTCAAAAGTAAATTTTCACAATATGCTTACCCAGATTATGGTGAATAATAGCTTGCTGATTAGTTCCATCCAGACTAGCTTTGGAAATGGTATCAGCCTCAACATCCGTCCAGTAAATAGTATCGTCATCAGCGTTCCACGTAAGCGCAACTGCACTTTCGACATTGTCCACTGGTATCACGATATCGAAAGCTTTGGCCGACTGATCCAGACTGATCAATCTCAGATCCTTCTTTCGAGCAAATATCAGCAAATTGTCCGCGCTCGTAGCACAAGTCTTTCCATCTTTCTTTATCTTTAATCCGACTGGACAGACGCAACTGTATCCCATGCTATTAGGCAAACACATGTGTGAGCACTTGCCATTGTTCTCGCCACAGTGGTTTATATACTCAGGTTGACGCTGCGGATGATAGCTGTGCAAATCCATAGGGAAATGCAAACCCGAATGAACGGTTTTATAGCCACGACCATTGTTCTTGTTGGCCAGGGAAATACTCTTGAAATGCCAGTCCGTCCAGTAGACGGCGTCCTCAAAGACAGTGATGGCAAAGGGGTGATGTAAGCCCCGAGTGACAACTTTTTTGCGATCAGTGCCGTGGATGTGGGCGGACTCAATAACTCTGTGCTTGGCATCAATCCAGTAGATACGGTCAGTTGTATAGTCAATAGTGAGACCATTCGGCCAATAGATATTTTCGGTTATAAGAGGTGTACGTCGTGTGCCATCCATGTCAGCACGTTCGATCTTTGGTTTAGGACCTGTTAAAATTAAATTTGTTCAGTACACTTTCAAGAATTGATACTCTGAAATACTAATGTTGTTCATTTATAAATAAAGAGAAAAGACTTACCCCAATCAGTCCAATAAACAAAACCATAGTGAGGGTGGACGGCGATGGCTCGAGGCTTATCAAGGTCACTAGAGACAAGAACGTGGCGAACACGTGTGTCAAGTGTAATTACTTCTACGCGTCTGGTACCAGAATCAGTCAAAAATAAAAGGTCATGAATCCAGTCAATCGCAATGCCACCAGGACTTTCCAAACCCCAGCGAATAAAATCTATAAATAACAGTATTGGTTTATGTTTTAAAAAAAAAGTGATCAAAAAAGTTACATGCGTGTGCTTACCTTCATTATCGCTTCCATTAACATAAATTTTACGTATAACATCCATTGAGACATCAGACCAATAGATAAGACCTCGCTTGTAATGATAATCTAAGGCGATTGCATTATGCAGTCCCTTCAGGACGGATGTATACTTCGGACCACCGATACTAACCTGAAAATCATATAATTTTATTAATTTAATTCAAAATATTTTTTTCTTGTTTTCTTTGCAAAATTAACTTTTCTAAACTATTATAAGTTTTTTTTTTTTTTGTAGTATTATAATTATATAATTTTTTTTCTTTATTAAGTCGAGAAAGATGCACTATATAAATGGATAAATGAACCCATTCATATTTTGTAAATAATTTTCTGTTTTATCTGATATTATAATACTTTGAATTTATTTCATTGATTGTATAAAATTTTACCTGACGAATATCAACTCTATTTGCAAGAAGTAATGTAGGATTAGCTCCTAAAGCTTTACATGATCGTAAATCTGGACGTAAGACATATCCACTTGCACATTCGCAGATAAAAGAACCCCTAGTATTTTTGCATCCTTGGCTACAGACGGGATCCTTTAAAATTAAATAAAAATAGAAATAAAATTATTAAATGCGTATGGTCTACAAACATCTGAAAATAAACGTATAAGTAGCTTACTCGTTCAAATTCACATTCATTGATATCCTCGCAAGTCGCATTATCTTTTCCAAGAATGTAGCCAGAATCGCAAGAACAAGCTCTTTGATTGTCGCTATTTATTATGCACCATTGAGAGCACTTATCCTTTTCAGAACATGGCACCTTTTTGGGACAGTTTTCTTCATCTGTAAATATTTTAAATTCAATTAAACCAAAAAGATAGATAATCTTCTCATGAATATTTAAATTGTAAAATTAAATTATTATAAACTTATAGTTTAATTTAAAAAATTGAATATCTAAATATTCAATAGGATTAGTTTACATTTTTATTGATTTCTTAACTTTGACTACTTATTTCTCGAGATACCATGACTAGACTTTAAATACTTTACAATTATCTCTTTCCTAAAACCACCACAAATCAGCTCCTATCTACCACACCTCGATCTCAAACTCCGGAGCACACCACACATTCCTTCCAACACTCTTACAAAATCCAACAAAATCGCTCTCCATCATCAGCATTACGCAAAGCCGCGCATACATTTACCCTCATTCGCGCAAAAATAAGCAAAATATTACCGTCTTGCTCTGGACAGTCGGGCACGCCGTCGCAGACGTGCTTCAGGCTGATGCAGTCTCGGTGATGGTCGCGCGTGTGCATCAGCCAGTGGGACATATAGGCGGAGAGCTTGGAAGTGTCGTTGGCCGCGGCTGTGGGTGACTGTTTGCACAGGTACTGGGTGAGCTCACAGCCCATCTGGCAGCCTTGCTCGTCCTCGCCGTTCGAGCAGTCCGGCACGCCGTCGCAAGCCCAGGCGCGCTGTAAAAAAAGGTTGAGAGATTTAATAAGATATGGATGATGCAGTTATTGAAAGGCTGTTGGAAAGTAGCCTCTTTTGTGTTGTATGCTTGAAATTGAGAGGAGAATGACTCTATTCAATAAAATTTATAAAAAGCATTTGATAGGAGGCATGAATAGAAAGTTGTTTTGATGATAGTATCTCGACGTCAACACATTTCACAGAATTATAGCGAGATGCATATTCATGATTGACAAAGATTATTTAGCAAATTACGTTCAAATTGTGAGCTTGGATGCAAATACATCTGTACATGCTTATGTACCTAACTAGCTCAAATTTGAACGCCCCCGACAGATTACGTCACCAATTTATGTAGGTGTATACGTTAAATAGGCGCCAAAGGCAAAGGGATCAATTTCTCACCGGTATACAAACGCCAGATGAACAAGTGAACTGTTCTTTTGATGAGCAATTTTCGGACGTTGGATATTGGCAATTGTGCTCGTCTTCGCCGTCTTTGCAATCGATTTCCTTATCGCAGACCCATTTTTTGCTTATGCAAACTCCACTTTCGCATCTGAAATTTTATAAAGTTCAGTAATTTTGTTACAAATTATTCTTTGATTAAAATTGTATTAACTTTAAAATGCTTTACTACTATAATTCAACTTTGAAAATATTTTCTCATACCAGAAACATTTAATTATAAAATTTAAAGTAAATGTACTGAAATACTGAAATTAAAATTTTTTATATGTATATGAAAAAAGAATCGAATGACATTTTAAAAATATTTGTATACGTATCAAAAATATGGCTATTCCTTTACATTTACATTAGGTTTAATGAATAATTTATCAGTATCAAAAATACATCGCCCAACATTTTTCAAAATTTTACCTAAATTCATTCGTATTGCAACTCGTATCAGCAGCAGTTGGGCATTTTTCCTCGTCGCTCCCGTCCCCGCAATCGTCGTCCCCGTCGCATCTGTATGTCATGGAAATGCATCTTGGATTTGCACACTTAAAATGATTTTCACCACACTGCACGTCTGCCACTTCTGAAAACCATTAGAAATTTAGAATTTTCTTCGCTACGTGTATATGATATGTATCTGATAAAATTTATATACCGCATTTCATTTCGTCCGATCCATCGGCGCAGTCCCTGTGACCGTTGCATCTTAGGTAATCCCAGATGCACGTTCCGTCGAGGCATACAAAGTCCGTGTCGAAGCATATTCTGTGACAAGTTTTTTTTAATGAATATTTTTATTGAACGATATTCTGTAATTATTATTATATTGATGAATTTATTTTTAAATATTTAAGTAATCATTAATTAAATTTTAAATCTTCTTTCGTAAAATTTTCATTAAGTATTTAAACAAATTTTTCGTGTAAACATAATATTATTATATAATAAAATATTTACGAACCCACGACAAAAAAATATTTCACAACTTTAAATATCACAATAAATATGTATTTCACGTCACGAGAATACATACTCAAACCCAAAGCTCCAGTGCTCCTCCAACAAAGCTAAAATATTGACTGAGACTCGCCCGAAAAAAACTTCACATTGACATTCAGCCACTTATCATTCGCGCTAAGCAGCTCAGCATAACGAAAAAAAAAATCTCGCTCGCCCCTGCGATTTGCCCCGAGCCAAAGACTGTCCCCTGTACAAACGCGCCGAGTCGAATTCAGACTATAAAGGAGGCTCAATTTTCTCGTTCCGGATTAATAATTACCGGGCGGCTATACACTCACAGATGTTCTCCCAGAGCTCGCATACACCTCGTGACGGTAAAGCGAATCTTTAAGGGGGTGGATCTGCTTTGAGAGCGTTAAGGGGGGAATGTGCTTCAGCCATTAAGCCTTGTTTTGACGCATAGGGGCGGATGTGTACTTATATGTATAGGGCGATAGTCTTTAGGGAGAATGCAGGAGTGCCGTAATTTTTTTCTGACTCGATTTTCGGAGTTGTTGGTGACGTTATTGCTATGGAGATTGATGTATTGTTTTTATTTTTTGATTCGTGCTTTACGGTTTTTTAATTAAGTAATAAAAGTAGAGTATATTAATTTTTAATTTGTTTAACTTGTTAAAAGTTTTAAAAATTTCGCAGGTATTGAATCTATAATTTCCGAAATGTCGCGATGTCCAAAATTAATATAAATTCAATAAATTCGACATTTTGGATGAAAATACAAAATAATTAGTATTCAAAAAACATGAATTCACACAAACGACAAAAAACTCGGCCAATATTTAAATACCCCAAGCTCCATCAAATTACCCCAACTTTTAATATCCCACTTCGATCTATTTCAATTCCATTGTCCCACATTTCTCGAGCGGCTCTATCCACCAAGGTATAATTCTTCACAACTCGCCCTCGACTTCTTTCTTTCTTCTCCTAAAAATAACGCCATTGTACAACTTTCCACGAGCCAGACCGCGGAACCTTCAAGCCCAGAGAAAGAGTCATTCTGTCCCCGGCCTATCATTCATCCAGGCTCGAAATCTCCCCTGCAGTGACTGTGCAGTTGGGGTGCGCGCGAGCCTCGAGTGCGCCGCTTTAACAAAGCGGAAGCGCAGCGCGCTCTTTTTGTTCCCTATGCGCCAGATGCACGAGCGGGCCGCATTGAAGTGCCGATCGGTCGTTGACTCCGCTGACGCTTGACCCTTGCTGAGTGTTTGGTTATACGAAAAATCGCGGACGAGACAATGGGACGGCCGAGCGATTGTAATTGGGTTTGTTAATGCGCTGCGGTGTGTCGGGGTTTGAGGCTGGTATTTATGCTGTGTTAAGAAGTGTCTGGTTTGTTAGTAGATTTGATACTTTAAGCTTTTTTTGTAAGGATATATTACATTGCTTGTATTGACGTAACTTGAATATTTATCTTTGAATAATATCTGGATTTTTAAAAGCACTAGTGTGAAAGTCCCTGCCAAACTTTAAACTCTAGCTCCACGCTATAAATGCACTTCTGCTCGACTAACCATCACCGCAACTGCCATATGTCCACCATAATTAATTGAGCTCATAATCAATGCAAACAGCTTACAACCCTAACCATAACCAAACCCTCTAATATCCCATCATCCCTTATTCCGCAATATCACATAAAAATTGATCATCGATTGTCGGATAGCCTTTGGTTAGCAAAACAGAGCACGACGTGCTTACAAACCACATTTATATATCCTAGTATACAACACGTCACAGCTCATTGAAGCGCAAAGTTCGCCCTGCTTTTGCCCGCGGACTGCAACAAAGTTACAATGCGTATCTGTATATGGATGAGCGAGTAAGCAAACGCAGGATTCGATATTTGTATTTGTGTTTAACTAAGGACGGGCTTGAATTGTTAAACGGATAGCATCTTGAGGCGAGAGTTATTTACGCTTCGATTAAGCGAGATTGGCATAGCGGGAGTAGAGAATTTCGCTTGGCTGTGAGTGGAATTTACTTATGGGAAGTCAGCGTTTATTGGTGGCGTTTGAGTCGGAAGGGTATTTTAGATATTGTGATGTTTCAATATTCTATTTGAGTAAGATTTATATAAAAATTGATGCGGTTGCAGGAAGTATATCGCCGCAGAGTATTTTATTTATATTTTTAATATTATTAAAGCTTTAATCTTCTTAAAATGTACATTATAAATTGAGGTAAATTCTAAAGAACACAAAACCAATTTATAATAAGCTTTAGTTAATATGAGAAAATTAGCATTGAGATTCAATTAGATGTAAAAAAGTAAGTAATTAATGCTTTGCATATCTTGTTTATTCAGTTGTAATCCTTTATTTTAAATATACGTGCAGCACTTTGCTGGATTTAGCGGCAAAGAAAAACATATACAAAAACTGAGCGTAATTATTTTATGGATATTTAATTTTCAAAAATTATTTCAACATGTACTAATGACAAAGCAGAATCACAAATTCACACTAACTTGTGAAATATGCAATACTCAATTTCAATTAGTATTGATACATATTTTTAATGATCAAGAAAAATATCTTTCACTCATTCATTTTTATGCAATACTTTATTCATTTTTTAACGTATAAAAATAGAGCAACTTAACAAGAATTAGTGTACCTTGTTGTCAAATCTATCTGAGCATAATTATCTAATTTAAATATTAGAAATAGCAAGTATACAATAAAACAAATGATGATTACTTTACAATTACCCTGTCAGGTAATGAACAATTCCAGTATAGTTTTAGTTTTTGGCAGTCGTATTTAGACATCATTGTGACAACTGATAAAATTTAAATCTTTTACATTTATGTAATATATAGGCATTATTCTGTAAATTTATAATCACAACTCAAACATTACGTCTGTGTTCAGAAACATAAAATCGTCACCTGCCTTATCCCCATATCCACTCGCACACTGCCCCTATCAAACTATATCCCAAACCATAGCCGGCTTGTTTTGTGCAAAGGTTTCTATCGATCTCTCATTCAACCGAACAATGAAAATCGAGACTCTAGACTTTTAGGGTAAGAAGTATCGGAAAATCGTTGTAAGCTATACGTAATTCTTTGCACTGAGAGAAGAATGTTAGGAAAAATTACAATACTTTATAGCAAAGCTACCACAGACTGGGAAAATCTAAAAAATTACTATACTTTATAGGAAATTTTATACCACAGTATGGCAAATTCTTCTACACTTATAATAAAATATCCTATAAAGTATAGTAATTTCTTAGTTTTTCCCAGTCTGTGGTACTTTACTATCCAGTATTGTAATTTTTCCTAACATTCTTGTCTCAGTGTGACGCTTGCTTGCACTAGAGATATCCGTAAGAAATCAGTGCACAATCAAATTACAATGTAAATTAAAATTCATGACATAATCAATCCTATTTTGTTTCTCAAGTGTAAATTACTCTTTCAAATAAAGAAGGTGCAGCGAAAAGTAAACTCGTTGAAGAACATTAAAATTCATTTTCGCTTTACCATGACATTCGGTGTGCGAAAATAAAAATAAATTGTTTTCTTCTTCCCCAATGCCGCTGCTACATTATGCATGTATGCAAACGAATAAGATAACGACGAATCATATAGGCCCGTATAATGTTACCTTGTACAAAATCAGCGCAGAATTACAGGATTCCAACCGGCTATTCTTAGGCGCGATCTAAAAATAAACTCATCCGCGTCTCTCTATTTAGCAAACACACGTGTATACGGACAGCATAACGATATCAAAGAGCGAACTATCAATACTCATCTTGTTTGGGATAAACCAGAGTTATTTCTGACTGGTTAAGCGCGAGCTGCTGAAAGTGACAGAAAAAGCACGAAGCAGATAGATTATCGGAGAAAGAGCGAGAGGAACGAGGTAAATCACTAAAACATTGACGAAAAAGCTCGATTGAACTGTCAAAGAGTGGGTGTGTTCAGCGGAAGTACAGAAATAACCAGTTCGCTAATTATCAGAAGCTGGAGCAGTCGTATTTTTTATAAGATTGGATGTTATTGATGTATAAGATTAAACATTTCAGAGAAAGTGCATTTGTGTAAAACAATTATCGTATTTGTTAAGATCCTGATGTGATCTTTATATATTCAATTTAATCCGAAATATTTTCATCAACGATATCAATAAGATATCTGAATAAATAACGATACCATTCTTAAAAACACTTCTCATGAAAGAGCAAAACAAAGCTCCAACAATTCACAAAACTATAAAAAGAAACGAGCTCATTTAACCGCGCAAACAAAGCGCAGTCCTATCCTCAAAAACAACGCCTACGAATCCGCTCTCAGCCATCCACGCTCTCACGCTCGCGCAGCCAAATCAATAACCATCTCGCTCGTCCGGCAAATTTACATTCGCCACGCCAGGAAAAACAATCTCCCATCCATCCTCCTGACACCAGCTCCGGGGAAAGAAAATTAAAATCAACCGAGCCTCTCTCCCTTTCCAATCTCCCAGCAAAGGAAACACAACAAGCCCGCGCGCGCGCACCAAGGGAATCGAGAGGCGCCGCGCGCTCGCTAGGAGCAATCGAAACGAAGGCAATCAAAGAAACATGCAGCAAATATGAACGGTACACGAGAAGAAAAAGCAGGAGAGGGAAAGACAGAGGCATAGGCACACGAGTGTATAGGGAGAAAGCGGAAGCTGCGCTGCTCTGCCAGGTGGTCGATAGCGCCAGCAGCATCCCGTTGCCCCGGCAACCCACCTCCGCGGCCTGGATCGCCGGTCAGTCGACTCTCTCTCTCTCTCTCTCTCTCTCTTTACTCGAGCCCCGTGCCAGCAACGTACCTTTTGTCATTTGTGTAATAGCCGTGCCCGTTTTGCGTTCTTTTTTTTTTTTTAAGAAAGAGCGGTTGTGACGTTCGATTTTTCTGTATTGCATCACTGGTACGCTGGAGAGATGGAATTGGTTGGAGATGTTATCGTTGGGAGTATGTCGGCTGAAAGTGTAAGGGTGGTGTTGCGTTTGCGCTAAATAGCTGGATTTCGTAATTCGATGCAGGTGATGGGAGATTCGAGGGGTGGCGGGTCTTTTGCTTTAATGGTGGGGGTGTATTCCCTGTGCGTTTAATGTGGCTTATATTGGAGAATTACTGGGTGAGATACAAGATGATAAAGCTTATGAAAAATGGATGGCCCACTCGCAGTTACAAAGACTTCTAGCGTGAGAACAAAGTTTCCAAGTTATTCGCTTAAGAATATAGAAATTGTGAGCTTTGATGCATCAAGTCCTTTTCAGTAATTTCTAATAAGTGAACTTAACAGAAACTAATTAGCTCTTGTGATAGTAGGCAAACGTTTGCCTGAGCAATATTTTCCAACTGGTTCGCAGAAATAATTATAGAGACTAAAGGGGAATCGGAGTAATTTTATTCATGGATAAGTTCGCAGAAAATTCATTAACTTCTCATCCGAGCTCTATATTGCATGTGCATGTGCGCTCGTTAATATGCACAAGGTGCTAATGATATTTTTATAAATCAACAAGCTGCAGTATTTTGCCTACGTACCCCTACAGACAATTAGCATAAGTTTCCTCGAATCGTTTGCGTATATTATCTTTCAATATAAATAAATCCCTTCATTCCCTTCTTACAATATCGTCCTCAAGCTGTAACAGTTAATCTTAGTCTGCGCATTTAATTGGCTAGCAAGAAAAGCTGCTTAAACGTTCACTAGGTCAATGCATCATACAGGGTTTCATAATTAAAACATATTAAACTACTGCAATTCAACCCAAGTATTCAAAGAACCACTTCCACATCCAAGAAAACCACCCTTAGTCTCATCAATTAAAATCCACACACACACCAAAACGCTCGTATCAATCGAACAAAACCAAGCGTTTAAGAAACACGAGCCCCGCGTCAAGATTAATCCATTTACCAGTGTTTAACCACTCAGCGAGCCGTCTACTTTGCATCCCCTTGCCATTGTCCGCGCGTGCGAGTGAAGGGTGTACACAAAACGTGGGTGCACGCGCGTGTGACACGCGTTCAGGATAGTCACGTACATATACAAGCGTGACAATAAGCTCGGCGCTCATTGTTTCTCAGTGCGCTCGTGCGCTTCTTTTTGAAGCTCTCTTTTTAAGCGGACAGGGCAAACGAACGGACTGGATATTATTCAGATTAGTCACCTCGATGTAAGCGTTTTATTTGCGGGTTATGGATACTTCGGGGAGGTTGTATGTAGGCTGGTTTTGTTAGCGGATGGATTTTCAAGTGGGTATGTGTAATGAAGGAAGCGTGGGTCGAGAGCTATGAATGACATCTGGAGTTTTGCATTGTGCCGCGAGCGAGATGGTTTTATGGCCGGGCTGGATCTGTGATTTCATGTTTATTCGAGGACTGATTTGTTTGCCGTGGAAGTGATTGTAGGATGGTTACGGGCTGTTGAGTTTGATTGTTTGAGAGAATGTAGCTGTGTTATTTTCGAGCCCATCATTGCGATCATTTATTAATGTAGAAGTAAGCTCGGATTTTTTGATATACGTTTAGTTTGTTTTGATTCTTGAAAGTTAAATGCACCGAGCTGAATTATGCGAAATCGGATCTTGCAAATGCAGCTTGATGCATTTAACTTCGCAGGATCAAAGGAATTCAAACTAGTATTAAAACAGTCTAAAGGAATACGTAACCGTATTAATTGAAGCATTCAAAAAAGAAAAAAATAAAAACTCTTCTTAGGAAAGAGAATAAAGATCCTAGACCACCATAATTTTAAGTAATTGCCTTAGCCCAATCTTTCGTATTTTATTAAAAAAATACTAGATACTCTTTATACCTAAATAAATCATCAGCCTGAATTAATCATACGCTAACTCACAGTCCAATATCCCACCACACCCTTAACAAAAATCCAATAAATCTCCGCAATTTGGACCTTTTTTGACCCCCCCCCCCCCTCTCTAACGACTTCGCTAGAACTAAATCAAGCTCGCGCGCAAGAAAAAGAAAGAGTCGCGCGGATGAATACAAGCGCAAAGAGAAGGAAAGGCGGGAGCAAAGACAGATGAAAATAACAGAAAAGCTAGAGAAAGAGCGAGAGAGAGAGAGAGAGAGAGAGTAGAGTGCGCGCGCTTGCGGAGGCCGATGCGGCGCTCGACGCCCACGCAAGGTCCTTCGTCGCGCTGTGTGGGCGAGAAGCTTCATCCTCCTCTCGCTCGCCTTCTTATACATACACACACAGGCAGAGGGAAATCTTTCCTTTTTTTTGTAAAGGCGCGCCCGAGCGGTATCACTTTTACTCCTTAGGCGCGGCTTGGACTGGCTTCAGAGGCATCGAGGAGATAAAGTTCTGGTATTTTGTTAAAAGTTTCTGAGGAGGGCTGTTGGTATTCTCTGTTTTATGGTGATGGGAGGTGGGGGGTAGAGGCGATTTGTAAAACGGATGCTATTGTTTTTAGAGAAGAGGGTATTTGTTGGGAGGGGTGGAAGGACGATGGTAGGTAGTTTTTGGATTTTTAATTGTTTGTATACTAGATACTAGGAAATAATGAGAATTAAGGAACTATGAGAATTTTGATAGCTTTGAATTTGGTTACTCTATTAAAGTTTGTTGCATACATTCGGTATTTCACGAAATGCTTAAATCTGTAACGTGTGCGAATTTTCTGGCAAGTTATAACCTCATTATATCGCTTTCGTAATTTTGCAACAAATTCTAGGTAAAAGTTAATAAAGACCATTATTGGTCTTTATTAAATCTCACTAATAATGGTTTTTATTAATTTTTATTTAGAATTTGTAAAAATAGAAGTAGAGAAGTTGTGGAAATTCTAGGTAAAAGTTAATAAACACCATTTTATTAAATCTTATCAATAATGGACTTTATTAACTTTTATGTAGAATTTTTTATAAAAATGAATTTGATTAAATTACAAATAAAATAAAATTTAAATTAAATTTGATATAAAGCGGCAATACAAAAAAAAAATGGTTTAGCAGAATCAGAACGACAATCAACGTGATTGCAGCTTTGATGATTTGGTTTCCAATCAGATCTATTACGATCGTCCATAACTATTGAAGCTGACGTGATATACTCATGGGGATAATGAATTTCTCGATTCCAGATTTCTGAATAAGCACACTTTTATTATTCAATAAATATACGGATAAATTTCGAACAGGTTTGAAAAGGCTTATACTAATACAATGTTAAAAGAGTAATTGTATCCTCTTGAGAAAACAAATAAAAATTAATAACACAAATTTCTTTGCCTAATTTGGAACCTTTTGTTATTCTATTCGACTCAAACGTAACTATTCTGACAATATTTTGTAGTTACTAAATTTTACTCATAGTAGAGCTGGGAGATGCTATAACTAAGAAGAAAGTTTGAAATAAAAATTTCCAAAATGAAGAAAATAATACTTGTCTAAAATTAACACATGAAGGATATAATAATATATCCAAAATATAATAAACATTTGATACAAGTTTAATTAGTTAATAATTAACAAAAATTAAAGCTTATAAAGTAAAATTGATATTTTTATTTTAATCGTCGATCAAAAATTAACCGACGACACTGTTAGAATTTTGAAATATTTGGTCGACTGAATTAGTTAATCATAATAAATACGAAGCATTTATTTTCATTTTTAAAAAAAAAAAGAAAATCCAACTTTATGACGTCTTCCCAAGCTGACATCTCCTCCCAGTAAACCTTATTATTAAAATTACACCGTTAGTCTTAGTTTATGCAACAACAATTTGCTTCCTTTTATTACTGCCATCTACTAAACCAAAGTCAAACAGGCATACCTGCACACCCACACCGTCAAAAACAATCCTCCGAACTCTCATGAATCCTCCCGCGACGACACTCCATTTTCATACATACACTCAAAGACTGATTTCACAACAGCTGATTGCTCTCTCACACACATTCACTCGCTTTCATACTCAGAGACATACGCAATAATCTTTCCATCAGCAGTTCCATCGAACATCCCCCATCAGACCTCTCTTACGCGCATCCGACAAAGATAGCGAAGAGAAGAGGAAAGTCGAGTAGTCGAGCCGCTCTAAGGAGGCTGTGTATAAGAAAGGAAGCTCGTGGGCGGCCGATGGTCATGTGTGTGTCTGTATATACCTATACTTATAGACACACAGAGAGCGAGAGTGGAGGCAAAAAACTCACTGGCGGAGGAGGGATGTATTCTTCGGCGAGAGGAGGAAACGTCGATATGGGATCTCTCTTTCTCTGTCGGGGCAGAGTACGCACGCTGAGAGCGACATTTTCGGGCTAAATTGAGTCGTTCGCGCGCGCGCGCCCGCGGACGACGAAGGGTATACGAGAAGGATATTTTTCCGAGGGCATGTTCGCTTGATGGATTATTAATATCGGGCTGAGAGCGGCCGATATGCTGGAGTTTTACTGATTTGGCTTAGCCGGTGAGGCTTGGTTGAGTGGAGTGAGTTTAAGGGATGTATCGATGCTTTTTGACTTCTTTGATTGGGAATAGTGAGAGCTGGTTTAAAAATTTCGATTGGTTGTTGCTGTTTGGTAATGCTTTAATGGAAGGAGGAGTGGCAGGTCGAAGAGAGATTCTTTGAGGAGTGACGCGTGGGACTGGTTTTAATGTGACGTAGGTATCTGGCGGTGCTGCTGTTGTGTATTAGCATATTTTTATCGATTTTTCTTCATACATAAAAATGAAAGATTCGAAAATATGAAATGCTAAGAGAGAAGAAATTAATGTTTTGAATGGAAAAGAATAAATTCAATATGATGTATTTAAACTGTACAAGCAAAACGTTATTGGTGTTTATTTTAAGTGGTACGAATAAAATAGCGTAAAAATCGTTAAAACCACAATTTTCTTTTTCTTTTAAACATTTACTTAACAGATAATCTCTATTATTTTGATTGGAGTAAGAGCTTCGGGTTTTTATGCGCAATATGTCCAACGTTAAATTTATAACTTTTTCATATTTCTGCAAGGTTAAGCAAATTAAGTTACGTATATAACTTTTTTTTTAAATTCTAATAAAATGCATACTTCAATTTTTCAGTATATATATTCTAGATTATTATTTTAATCAGAATAATAATTATTGCAATACATCACTATTCTAAATATAAAACAACGCAATCTCAAAATCCTCAAGGTCCTGCATAATTCATGTCTAGTTTTAAAATTTTAATTCCGTCCAAAGTTACTTATTTTCAAAATACGCAATCCAATGAATAATTTTCTCGAAATAAATAAAATATCAAAAAAGATCAAAAGACTTACCTTCTTTTGCTACAATTCTCCTCGTCCGAGTAGTCTTTGCAGTCGTTCTCACCATCGCATACCCATTCTTGCGGCATGCACAATCCGTTTCTGCATTCGAATTGTTCCGCAGTGCAGTTCTTTTGAGGTCCTGCATCGCGTGAATTAAAAATAATCGGTTAACAAATTTATTCTGCGAAAATAGATTTTTTTCTAGTTTGTTGTTGAATAAAATTACTGATTTATTAATGTAATAGAATTTTAAAATATAAAATAGAATTGAGAAGACTACAAATATATATAAGAAATTTGGTTATATTTATAAGGATATTATTACTAAGACTTATACGTATTCTTTTTGTCTTTGAATATAGTTTTTTTATAATTGTAAAAACTTTATACAATCTCAGTCGTTAAAATTTTGAAACCATAATTCATATTTTAAATGATCTTTAAATTTAACTGCGCAATAAAAACAAAATATAAATTTACGCAGTACCAATCAATAATGAACTGACTATAAGTAGAAAAAAAAATAAGCCACTTACCACAATGAGATTCGTCGGAAAAGTCACCACAATCGTTGTCCCCGTCACATAGCCACTCTTTGGCGATACATTTGCCAGAGGTCGGACATCGAACTGACTTTTTGTCGTGGCAGGTCTCGTTATAAGCTTCATAGCCCTCACAGTTAAGCTCGTCATCGGCATTTTCGCAATCCATCTATATAAAATTTTACGTGAAGCATTAACGCACTTCCAGCTACATAAAACTCAGTACAAAGTGTTCAATAAAACGGTGTGAAAGCTGGTTGTATTGTCACCGCCTACAGTTTGCTGTTCATATAATTTAAAATTTAGTATACAAAATTTTGAGCAAAATAAATTTTTGACTTAGAGAAAAAATCTGTTAATTTTCAAATCTATTCCCGATTGAATTTGGAGATATGCTCATCCCAAGTTATCATATTTTGGACATTCTACTTTATAGTACATTTATGTATATATAAAAACAGTAAGCATTGAATGATTGTATCTCTAAACTCCAATGACTAAAAATAAAAATTAATTTTGTACATTTATTTTACATCTACATAAAGTAATAAATTTTATGATCAACAAACTATACTTCACAACATAATCTCTTCTAACAATAATTATAATCAAGACATCCCCCGCATCCTTGCACTTTCTCGCAACCAGTACCATGAATCCAAACCCAGCCCTCAATAACCAGAAAAGAAAAACACTCACATCTCCATCGCATCGGTTCTCCAAAGCGATACAGATGCAGGTGCTAGCGCAGAGGAACTGATCCTTTGTGCAGATAGGACCACAGGCCATAGATGCGGCCTCGGGTTTGCCGGCGACTCCAGTTTCACCTTCGTCCTCTAGCTCCTGGACGAGGCTTTTGCGCCCGGGTCCACGGCCGAACCAGTCGTCGGTCGCCTCCCCGTGCTGGCCCACACCGTGGCCCCGATCCAGATTGTTCCAGATTCGCAAACGCTCAGCCTTGTCCATGTCTGGAAGGTTAATTGTTGTGAAGAGATCAAGAATAATTGTGGGTTAGAAACTTTTTTTTAATTGTTGAGTGGCACAATGGGTATATCAACAGACTATGGTACAAAGTATTAGTTCAGATGTTTTAGGATCATTCCAATGATTTCTTAACATATTGTACAATATGTGCCCTTAATTTTTGTCACATGAACTGAATGTTACGTGCAACCGGCCTATATAATTAGAAGTATGAACAATTAATGTTTCTATGCTCGATTCTATACGCATTATGAAAAATTTCCCAAAGTTAATAGCTAAGAAATAAGGGCTTTTGATCCTAACCAAAACAATCACATTCACCTCAGCCTCCACATTATATTTTCAGGCTTTTCAACATTCATAGCCGGGCTAAACTCCTTCTAAAATCCCACCAATACCTCAAACCAAATCGGCCACAAAGCAACAATAAACATCCAAAAACCAACCTCCATAGAATCCACCATAAAGACCACCGCGTCCAAGACCATCCAACATTCCTCTGTCCATGGGAGGACCATTGTACCCGCCTGGACCAGGCTGACCTCGCGCACCGTTCACAGGTGCGCCATTTCTATAGCTGGGGAGATCACTCGGGTCATCAGAACCATCTGATCCAGGAACCCTTGGCGCCCCGTGGCCATAGAAGTCAGGGGGCAGCGAGTGTGGTTTTTGACGATTGGCACCCGAGTAGTAGCCGTAGCCGCCCGACTCGTAGGGATGCTCGTGGTGCTCTGGTGAGGATAGATAGGTTTTAGGTTTCGGCTGAGATTTTTAATTAGAAGATCATTTTGGGTGTAATTGCGTTGAGAAGGTGAAAGTTAATTTAAGTTGGGCGAGAACAGTTTTGCAAGTTAAACATTTGCATTATATCTTACGCTGCTGGGGTTAATGTTGTTCAGAGGAGAGAGTTTAATTAATAAGTTAAAGCAAACTTTGATTTAGGATTTAGCTGGATTATCGAGTTTTATTTAACTAATATCAGTATATTATCTAATTAAAAATTTTATTTCAGTTAGGCTGTTATTATCGCCTTTGATTATAAATTCATCTACTACGATTATGAGTTTAGCCCTTGCTAAACTTATGAGATTGAAAATCTGATTTTAATTGTTTTACCACAAATTCTCATCGGCTCACTGTGTAGAAGATTATATTAGAACGTCCTTTGTGAACGTTTCTATCAAATGGGAAATTTTATCGCTTTTCAAAAATCGTTCAGAAGCTTAAATAGTTTCTGTAAAACTCTTTATAATATAAAAAAATCAATTGATAAATACGCAGTTTACTTAACATGTTAAAAAAGAGCTGAGAGAAGTATCTTAATCAAAAATAAAATAATACTATATTCATTAATGCGATTACAATCTGGAAAAATCCAAAGCTAATTTAAAAGATAAAATCGAAAAAAATTACTACACCTACTGAGAATTATAATTATGAGAATTTTCCCTAAACCCACACTGAGAAAGGAAGAGGCTAATGACTGTCCGCTGTAGCCGAGTCAGTGGCATTTTTGGAGGTTAGTTTCTCCTTT